>PUHP01000122.1:0-51107 GCA_006783085.1 Colletotrichum shisoi | reverse complement strand
AGAGGTAGGTACCTACTAGTAGGCAACGTATTATAGCTACTATAAAAAGAGTCTCTAAATAAAGACTTCTACCTTTAATCCCTACCTACTAATCTTATTAATTAATAATCCCTCCTTTAGTATAGTTACTATGTAGATAAATAATACCCTTTGCCTTTTTAATAAGAGCTTCCTATAGCTTAGAGATAATAAGCTTAAGAAGGCCTTCTTTACTACTAAGCCTAAGGAAATCCTTACCTTATTAGCTCTTCTTACCTTTAATAGTAGGACTCTTACACTTAATAGGAATACCCTTATACTTTAATAAAAGGGATAGGGTAATAAGCTTACGCTTGTTTTAATTAATGCTGCTAACGCAAAGAAGTAGTACGTTGAGCAGCGCGCCCGCAGCGCGTATATTACGTTGATCTACTAGCCTGAAGCGTGCTTTAATTTGTTGTCTACTACTTAATACTAACATCCTTTAGCTAATAATATTGAAGGCCTTAATTAACGCCTATAGTAGTAGATAGATGATATAAATTGTAGTCTTATATTTCTACCTATTAACCTACCTAGTATAAAGATCTTTGTCTTTGTTAATAGATCCTTTGCTTACAACATTAACCTGGCCTTACAACTTAGATTTGTTATTATTTTAGCTAATAAGAAGCTAATTAATAATATAGGTAATAGAGATACCTTCATAATCTATAGTAACGTTGTTTACTTCTTATTGACAAAGTTAAAGCGTGTTATATAAAGTATGCTTACCTTAGAGGTCTACAGTATAGTCGTAGGCGTAGATATAGCCTACGCAATTAGTATAATACTTTACATAATTACTAATTACCTTAACCTTCCTCTAATCCCTACTATCGTCTACACTTTATAAAGCTTACGTCTTTTATATAACTACTTAAGGGCTATAATATTAATTATAAGCCTCTTCTCCTTAGTAGTACTAAGCTTTATAAGGTACTTGTATAATAAGTATAAATTAGTATAGATAATGGTGGGGATTAGAGGAAGGTTAAGGTAATTGGTAATTATGTAAAGTATTATACTAATTGCGTAGGCTATATCTACGCCTATAACTATACTGTAGACCTCTAAGGTAAGCATACTTTATATAACACGCTTTNGGAGAAGAGGCTTATAATTAATATTATAGCCCTTAGGTAGTTATATAAAAGACGTAAGCTTTATTAAGTATAATAGATTAATAAAGCTAATAACCGAGCTAATGCTTTTATAAAGGTATTACTAAACGCAGCTCTTAAAGGCCTTATTAGTAATAATAAGATTACAATATAGATAGAGGGACAAGTTACTTAGGAATAATATAGGCGCAAGGTACACAGGAAAAAGGATTACGCGGGCGCACACACAAGGAAGGATTTCAACAGAAGATTTATTAGGCTAGATCTAGATTAATTAGCTACCCTATAAAGTATCTAATTACTTTTACTTTTATTATGTTTTTTACTATATTATAGCAAATTAGGTTATTTTATCTTTTAGGCCTAATTATATTAGTAGTAATAGATAAAAGACTACTAGTGTTGGAATATTAATTAGGCTACGCAGAGGGTAGTAAAGTATTTTAGATGTTTAGATTATTATAGAGCTAGCTAGATTATAAATTCTCTAATTAGATCTACTAACTACTAAACAGCCGTCGCGTTAGAAGGTAGGCCCTAGTTAAAGGGATAGATCTAACTAATTAGAGCGTTAGGATTCATCCCTTACCTCCTCCCTTCCTCACGATATAATTAGCTGCTGCAGCCTATACCTTTAGATAGATCCTTTCCTTCCTTAAGCTACTAGAATATACAAATATACCCTTACGATAGGTCCGTTCGTTATAACTTCACATAACCTGTAAATCTAATAAGTATTTTAATTAAAAGTAGCCTTACTAGCTTTTATCTACCTACCTAAAGTTACTACTATATAATACTTAGTACTAAGAGATAGAGATAGAAATACCCTATAGGCCTTTATTAAATTTATTAATAATAATTAGTTTTAAATAAACTATAATACTCTTTACTAGGTACTTAAGCTTATTACTAAAGCTATTTATACCTCTAAAGTAGACTACTCTTATACTAAGTATATTATTAGGTAGTAGTAAAGTATCCTTAGTAGCTAGTAAGTAAAGGTAGTAGTAAGCTAGTACCTATAAGTTAACTAGCTAGCACTATATTAATAAATAAGTTATTAGATTTATCATATTAATACTATTACCTAGGTACTAATACTAGATTTCTCTTATAAACCTCTTTAGCCTACCTAATTTATAGTTATTTAAAACTTTTTTAAAAAATACTTTTATATACTTAGCTAGAAGTAGTAATTACTTTTTAAGTTTCTTAATTTTTACTATAAAAGAGGTATTTTTAATCTAACTAGCCTAATATAGAATTCTAACTTCTATATAATAATAGTATAAGATATTACTTAGTTACTTAGTAGTAATTAATTAGCCTCTTTTACTAGGTAGGTATTAAGTTTAATTATAACCTCTATACTATCTAAAAGGTCTTTTTTAGCCTTAAATCATATATAAAGTAGTACTTATAACTACCTTTAGCCTTAGGTAGCTAATTAGCTAATTTTTATTTATATAAATATATAGGTAATTAGGCGTCTACTAGAGGTAATTTAAGGCTATTTATTTTAGCTAGTTATATAGGAAGATCTGATTAAGGGAGGAGTTATTAGAGCTTAAAAGGGTAGTTTTTAACCTAGGCCTAGGTACCTCATCTAAGGTGGATTTTCCCCCTCTTGTTAGTAACTAATAAATTGCTGTTTTGCTAGTCTACACTACCTTAAGCGAAATTAAAGCGTCTGGGCTGAAAAAAGCAGTGCTTTTGCTGGCTGGTTTTGAAAAAATCACCAGCAAGCAAAGCCAGCACCGACCACTACTCATCCCAACCCAAGATCGAACTGTAGCTGGAGCTGGAGCTCGCCCACAAACGATGTCACTCACGCAATCGCCTTACGAACAGCCGCGTACGAACGTGGGGTTTTGAGTTTGCTTGTCGACTTCGCATGACCTTCGTCTGCTCACTGACTGCTCCTCACATAATAGAAGTCATCAGTATCGATCGCGACAGCACTGTTATAGTCGGTTTGGCGACGACGCACACGTTATTCGCAACACCCCAGTATTTGCCAACCGAGAAAGACAATTGCAAACCACAGTCGACATGAACACAGAGGATGAAAACCTCGGACCTCTAGTCCGCCTATGGGGCATCCGGACGGAGCAGCTCCCGGCCTCGAGCGCAACAAAAGCTGACTTGACGCCGTTGCTGATCGCTGTGCTGCAGGAGGCGGTCCCCTTCATCGACGCCGTCGCGCCCAAGGACGGCACGGCGCGACCTAATGAGTGGAAGGCCAAAGGCACCAAGACTTTCCCCGAGTCGACAGCGCCCGTTGAGCAGTACGAGCGCATCATCTCCGCTGTCGAGCTCGAGAAGGAGGCGGCGCGGAACCAGCTGCCGAACAACAACTCCATATCCACTGAGACGTGGGCATGCCGGAGAAGTGTTCACAAGGATCGGCCGGGCAAAGGGACAGCGGCGTGGGAGGAGTTTGTCAAGTGTTTCAAGGACGACCACGTCGAGGCCGAGAAGGCCTTCACGCCGAACGTGATGGAGACTAGGGAGGCACTGATGTGGGACTGTCAGGGTGTCGTTGTCGAGGAAGCGGGGCTTTTATGGGAGGATTTCAAGGTCGGGGTGTCGGAGATCAAGCACAAGTTGGGAATGCCGCTCAAGAACCGCGTGTTTCCCGAGCTCATCGTCTCGGCCAAGGCGAGGGGCGTTGACGAGTTCGTGGTCGTGTCGATGCCCGTAACGGACCTGGCGGAGTCGGACCACGGGCAGCTCGTCAAGGATAAAGGCGTTGTGGTCGGCGCGTACGTTAGTGTCGAGAGAGTGCGAAGGCTACCAACCGGCGCAATTGAGTGGATTATGGCGACGGCTTCGGATGCTAAGGGGATGTTGCCGGTGTGGATCCAGGCCAAGGCTGTGCTTGGAGTCGTGTCAAAGGATGTTGCGCTCTTCCTGGGATGGATTGCTGAGGAGCGGGAGAAAGGAACGAGCGTGGGCAAGTGGACCGCCGTCAAGGGTGATGGAGGTGGTGGAGAGGCTCGCCCGGGCAGCAACAATCGTAAGGCGTCGGTTGCATTGGAGGATGGGGAATCGTCGACTGTGCAGGGAAGGTCTCCGAGGCAAGGCCTGCCTTCGAGGAACGGGAAGGATCTGGCTGTAGGAGTTACAAATGGGACAAATGGGCAGGCTCATGCTTGAAAAGGGGCGTTGTAAAATCCAATTTGTATCTGTGAGATACCTACCTAACATACAGCAACATAAAAGGGGCTGGTTGTTTAGGTGCTTAACGATCATCGGGCTCAATAACGAAGGATCGATTACATACCTACCTACCTAGGTACCTACAGAAACAGAACTAGAGGTTTCTAAGCCCCGTTTGAACATAAACTTCTTTTGGAAAGTAAGCCTGGTGCAGTTTCCTCTAACGAACATCCTGCCTTAGACAGGTCTGCCTCATGTCCAACGCGCCTTCCTCACATGCCATTTAGACCCCGGAGGAGGTGTGGTCATCTGTCCGAAGGGTAACTCTAGTTCCATTTCAAGAATACCCCAATTGACGCTCAGCAGTCGATACGTCCTCGACACCCTTTTTAAACCGCGTTTACTTGGCCACTCTGGGCACGGGCGTCCGTAAACAGACAGCATTTTGGTCTCTATCAGTTCATTTCCTTCGTCCGGATAGTGTACCTAGTTCGCGGGCTTACTCCCTGTTCTTCAACGTTCAACGACACACGCAGAGGTATCCCATCGATACCACTGTCAATCCTCCAACCGTCATGACGAAAACTCGCTCAACTACCGCCGCTAATTCCGAGCGTGATGCAGCCACTTCAAGAGAAGTCGTAAGCATAAGCCATATCCTTCTGGGCAAGACTTCAGTTCCGGGTAGAGCTGTGCAGCTAACACGCCTGAGCAGGTGGCCAGCAACGCTCCAAACGGGCTCAGTGCCGCCACTAACACCATCCCAGCGACCCAACTGGCATTCAATACCAGTCATATCGTGATACTACAGGAGCTCCTGACGATGCGACGGACACTCGAAGGCATATCTCGTCGTCAGGAGGCAAGCGATGAGACGATTAGGGCCAGCGAGACGAGATTGCAAGAACTTCAGCCCATGCCTAAACGGCTTGACGATATGGGCTTCGAACTGAACAGTCACTATTCGCTAGCCGAAGACAAAATACGCAGACAAGAGGCAGAGATCCGAGCTCTGGCGGACAAGATTGTTCGAAGTGACGAAGAGAGACTTGTCCTGGATCGTAAGGTAGAGCAGCTTTCTACCAAAATCTCTCTGCAGGCAACGCAAGCAGACCCCGAGGAAAATGATTCAAGTAAGTGGTGTTATTTGGAACGGAACAAAAACACTAACATGGGACAGCTCGGTTCGCATCCAAACGCAAAGAGCAGGAGGCCCTGCCAGCACACGAACCCAGCGAGCAGTCGATGCCTTGCGAAGTGGTTTCCCACAGACCCAGCATTATGACAGTTCCTCCAACGACGCCAGCACCCAAAAGGCTTAAGATCGAATACCCTAGGCTCGCCGAACGTCAGGTGCTGGGCTTTCGGAAATACATGCAGACTTCCAAAAACGACTATCGGAAGGCCCCCCCAAAGACCGGTAGCGACATGAGACGGTTCATCAACCAATTCATCGAGGGTATCCAGGACAGGAATGTTTCCAACAATTTGCAGGACCAAATTCTAGCACAATTCCCCTCGAAAGTTCGAAGGTCAAAGTCAATAAGAGGGCCGCGCAGTATTGTCATCGAGGGCAACCTGCACTGGGACGATGTTTGCCAGCTTGCCAGCTTGCTGCAGACCGGGAAGGGAGCTGAGGAGTGAGCCAGCCTTACTTGAAGGTGAAGTATTTTTGTTTTGGAGCTTGTGAAGAATTAACCATGGCTTGAAAGATGGACCGTAGAGAGGAAAGGGCCAATGGGATTTCCGGCACGACTTCTTTGTTGCAGATTGCTGGGCCATTAGGTGTAGATAGACAGAGATGAAGTTTCAATAGATTGCTATGATCGGAGGCATTTATCAGTCTTTTTTTTTGTTTTCGTTATTTTGAATGCCAAGTCCTCTGAGGTGAAAAGAATTAACATCAAAGAAGGGACCATCTTGCAGGCTTCATACTTTCCTGCTTAAGAGAGAAGCATGATTCAACTGGCTCAATTGTCGTTGATCATAACGTGAAGACTCGCCCGTTTGACTAGAAGTGTCCTTCCGAAGTTATATCCCTAACCTGTCTCTTTGTAGGCCTCAAGCCACATTGAATTAGGTGTCTGCCCAATGCTACCCAAGCCCTCTGTCCATCTGCTGGTGCTTCGTCCACTTTTAACCTAAAATAGAGGAGAGAAGTACCAACAAGTGGTGTGCAGACTCTCCTACCACCCATTATATGGGTCACTTTCAAAGGGATCATCCTGAGGCAAGTGTCATCCTTCGCTTGTCAGACAAAAATACGCTTGATAACCGACAAGACATCACCAAAGACTGCCGTCATCATCTCAGCTGGAAACACAGCAGCAGCAGGTTTTACTTGGAATGACTGGGCAGAGGAGTAAATCGAGCGCAGTTGGGGTATGTGTAACCATCAAGACAATAAGAACGTCATGATCGTGTCGTGGGAACCAGGCAGAGTGGTTCGGCAGAAGACTGCTTGTTCCCGTAGTATTTACGAGGTAGCGGCAGCCTCTGCGTTGGCTTTGGTGCTGTAGGGGCCAAGGAAGTCTGGGCTATTGGCAATTTCCTCCTTGACCTAGAGAAGAGTATCGATTAGCTTCCGGCATAGGGAAGGGGAGGGTTGCCAAGAGAACTTACAATATCAAGACCACCAACCAGCTCGCCGTCGACCCAGAGTTGAGGGTAAGTGGGCCAGTCGGCGTACTCCTTCAAGCCCTGCCGGACCTCATCGTCCGCCAGAATATTGAAGAAGCCGTACTTGACAGAATTCTCCCTCAAAATGCCGACAAGTTGTCTTGAGAAACCGCACTGGGGCGAGCTGGGGGTGCCCTTCATGAAGAGCATAACGGGGGCGGCCTTGACGAGGTCCGCTAGACGCTTGAACAGCTCTTCCTTGGCCTTGGCTGGATCAACAGCCTCTTCCACCGGTGCGGCGGCGCTGGGGCCGTTCTCGACGCCCTGGTTCCCATTCACCGTGCCAGTGGCGCCGGCAGCAGGCTTCTTCGCGTGTGTCTCGATCGCGTTGCGCACCTTGACGGCGCTACTGCCGCTGACGGTCTCGAGAACCTGGCCGTTGCGCAGGAGGACGAGAAAGGGGACGGCGGTGACGTTGTAGGTCTCGCTAATCTCGCTAAGCTCTTCGGCGTTTATGGAAACCCAGGATGTCTGCGGGGGGCTGGTGACGGGGTACTCGGAGGCAAGGGTCGAGAGGACGGTCGCCATCTGGGCGCATGGGGCGGCCCATGGTGCGTGAAATGAGATGATGTGGAGGGTGGAAGGCGGTGTGGAAGCAATGTGCTTCTCAAAGTCGGCCAGACTGGTGATTTCCGTGATCGTCGACATTGTGTGGTTTCGTAGATCGTGTACCTTTTTTGTTCAAGGGTTCGGGCGCGTCGCAAGGGATTTGAGGTCAATGGGGGAGAAGGGCCGTGGGGAGCAGTCGCGTGGAGTTGTTGAGTCTTGTGGAACAAACACCGGATGAGGGACGGGTTCGGTCGGACGTTGGATCGCGAAATGACAAGGCCAGCGGCTGATAAACCACAAGTCTCCGATACGTGGAGGGGTATTTGGAGGGGCAATTCGTGAGCGAGATTTTTGGACTCATTGCGATTATGATGGGTACACCGATCTCCGCAGATAGGAGATGGTTTAAATACATAATGATATGCCCATAACGTAAGAGACTGGTTGTTGCGTCATCCGGCGCGAGATTTATGAGGCTTGATTGCATATTTGGACGATGCTACTAAGCGAGACTGTGCCCAAGGCAGCCCACCCATGTACCTAGCGAAGGGACCCTCCAAGCGACAAGCGAAAGCGGCAAGCACCTCTGGAACACAGTGCGTCACTGTACTCGTGGGTCGGCCGTACTCGTACCAGGGTGGTGCTGGCGCTGCCACAGCACTTTCCCTGCCCCGCCTCGACACTTGGCCAGACACTGGACAACGCTGAAGTGCGTAACCGACCGCCCGCGTATTGGATGCTGGCGGGACCGTGCTTCACCTCCAAGTTCTAGTTCCACCTGTGCTGCGCCTCTTCAACTTTCGGCTGTCCACGACCATTCTGCAATAGAGGCGGTTGGTTTGCTACGTCAGCTTCTTGGCCCGCAAGACATAGGCGACTCCCCGACGGAGATCTTTACGACCCGACTACTTCTGCGTTACTCTTTTCCCTGTCTCTGTTTCCCATCTCCCCATTACTCTGACTCCCCGACGATCCAACGTTCTGCGACCACTGCCAGTTAAGCTCATTGCCCAAACTTGCAATGGCGTCACTCAACCTGTCCATCAACGGACCCTCGATCAAGAGCAGCTACCAGAGCGTCATCAACGGCCCGCCTCCGAACTCGAGCTCGCCGACGTACGCTCAATGGGCTCTATTTTCCGTTCAAGCTCCTCTGGCCAATGCTTTCCAAGATAGCGGTGCGAAGGAGAGCGTGCTCAAGGTCCAGAGCACTGGTGGTAGGTTCCCCCGCTCTTCACCGAGCTCCCCACGCCCGACGTTGCTCGGCGAGGCATGCGCTGACAGGTGTCCCCCCCCACACAGATGGCGAGCTTTCGGATCTGATCGAGGACTTCAACGAGGGCCGCATCCAGTTCGCCTTTGTCAAAGTAAAGGATCCCAACTCCGGCCTCCCTAAAAATGCCCTGATTGCCTGGTGCGGAGGTGGTGTCCCCGAGAGAACCAAGGGCTACTTCACTACCCACACCGCGGCCGTTTCCAAGATCCTTCACGGTTACCACGTTCAGATTACCGCTCGCTCGGAAAGCGACCTCGATCCCGAGAGCGTCATGCGCAAGATTGCCGATGCCTCCGGTGCCAAGTACTCAGCAGGCAGCTCCACGCCTTCCGCCGCCCCACCCCCGGTGGCCTCTAAGCCCGTCTTCACTCCTACCTCCTCCTCCGTTGGAAACGTCAACCCCATCGTGGCCGCGCGAAACCGAAAGACCGTCAACGCTGACGACGATGGCTGGGGAGCAGATGCTCCGCCGGTGACTCGGTCACAGCTGGAGAAGGTCGAATCGGCGTACAAGCCTACCAAGGTCAACATGGCTGAGCTCACAAAGCAACGGCAAGAACCTTCCAGCTCCAACGGCAACAGCTCGCAAGACCGGCCCGATGTTGTAAGAGGCGCGTACCAGCCCGTTGGAAAGGTAGACATTGCTGCCATTCGTGCCGCGGCGAAGAACCAGAACGATGACCGGCCAGCGCCTGTCAAGGGCGCATATGAGCCTGTCGGCAAGGTCGACATTGCCGCCATTCGCGCCAAGGCGCAGAAGCCGTCGGAGCCCGTGGAACAACAGGAGGCTGCAGATGACGAGCGGCCTAAGTCGCTGGCTGAACGAAGTGCCGCGTTCAACCAATCCCAATCTGAGCGCCTGACATCGCTGCCCAAGCCCAAGGTCGCCAACAAGTTTGGCGGCGCAGCTGCGTTCACCGGCACCAAGGCGCCGGCGCCTGGTGGCATCGGCTTTGGTACACCTTCAGTGCCGGCTCCCCCGCCTGTTGGCGCAGCCAGCCGTACCTTTGCCGACCGAGGCGGCAAGACACCAGCTCAACTCTGGGCCGAGAAGAAGGGTAAGCAAGGAGGGTCCGTTTCCAACGTTGCCTCGACTCCGGCCACTTCTCCTATCGGCGTACAGAAGAGCGGAGAGTGGAAGAGTGGGTACGCTGGTAGGTCTTGGGGTCCCGTCAAGACAGCCGAATACGGCCGTGGCCAGATCAGCCAGGAGAACACTGGCGAAGACCCCCAGCGGAGAGATACTGAGACGCCTACCTCGCCCGGTGGTGGCGTTGGCGCTCTCCGCGACCGCTTCAAAAATGCCGCCCCCATCGCTGTTGGAGCTGGCGTCGGGGCTGGTGTTGGCGCTGCTGCCGGAGCTGCCGCTTTCTCCCGTGAACAGCCTCAGGAAGAGGAGGACGAGCCGTCGCCGCCGCCTCCCCCGTCCAGTGATTCCCGCCCTCCTCCTGCTGGTGGATTTGCTCTGCCCGGTCTGCCATCCAGACAGGCCGCCGAAGAAGAAGAAGAGGAGGAGGAGCAAGAGCCTCAGTCTCCCATCAGAGTTGCGCAGCCCGTTGCTCGTGGACACGAGGTCGAGATCGAGCGCCCTGCGGAGAGAGAGCCTCCTCGTCCCATCCCTACTCAAGAAATCGAGCAAGAGCTGCCTAGAGAAGAGGACCTTCCGGAGGAGCCCAACGATGTTGGTCGCGGCGCTGCCGCAGCTGTCGCAGAGCAACAATTTGGTCAGGAACAAGTGGCAGCTGGCCAAGCGTCGAGCGGTGGCAAGCGGGCTTTGATCCAGTACGACTATGAGAAGGCCGAAGAAAACGAACTTGAGCTCCGTGAAGGCGAGTACGTTACCAACATTGAGATGGTGGACGAAGACTGGTGGATGGGCACCAACTCCCAGGGCGAGAGCGGCTTGTTCCCTAGTAACTACGTCGAGCTGGTCGATGACGAGCCTGAACTGGCGCCGGCGGCACGGAGCGCTCCTCCTCCCGCCCCCGCCCAAGCGGAGCCGGCACCGGCACAGGCACCGGCACCGGCCGATGCCGGTGCCGGTCGGACCGCCACTGCCCAGTTCGACTACGAGGCAGCCGAGGACAACGGTATGACAGGTTCTTCCCCCATCATTGTAGGCCGCGGTGCTAACACACATATCCAGAACTTTCATTCCCCGAGAACGCAACGATCACGGATCTCGAGTTCCCCGACGAGGATTGGTGGTTTGGCTCCTACAGTGGAAAGCAGGGTCTTTTCCCTGCCAACTACGTCCAGTTGGACAACTAAATGTGAGTTGACGGAACGCAATTTTAGAAAAAGTCTTCGTAACGGCCAGCGATAAAAAGTGTCTCGAGCCTCCCCAAGGATTGACTAGGAGGGTTCAACGCCTTCGACAGGAATCAAAATTATTAAACCGTTGTTGATCACCTACCTCTTCTGAACCTGGTGACTTTGAAACGTGCCGTTCATAATGGTGCCGAGCAGATTGATCACGAGAAAGCGAATATTATATTGGTAATCAACCTGTCGGCTCTGGCGGGCTGAGGTTAGTGGTATACGTACACGGGAGCCAAGTCTGTGCCGATAATCACTTGGCATTCAAGTTATGGTTAGATCTAGGACAGGCCAAGCTCATCCAAATTATGTGTTCACATCTGGAGGTGAAATACTACTACATGACCCATTACTGCATACGGGTAAGGGAGTACACCCAGCCAACCCCAAGAAGGAATAATAGACACAGTGCCGTAAACGCCAGGGAATAAAGTGAGCAACAACGTCGCTGAACCCATCGTGGACCCTGTCCCGTCCGTCCATCCTTCCCGAATCCATACCGCAGTTCTTCCTTCCATCCCAAGTCCTTCGTCATCTCAGAGTCATTGCGCTGAGTAGCCGGGAGACGAAGACAAGCCAAGGCGGCAAGGCCGCTAGTTTTCTTCTTCCCCTCATCGTCGCGATCGTCGTCGTCGCCGCCACCACCGCCTCTTCGGGTATAAGCTCGAGGGCTCTTCTCCCAAGAATAACAGTTTGGAGTTTCGCAATCCTCGAACCCCCACACTCAGGGGGGGGAGGCCACAGACCTTTTAACTTTGACATCGTAAGCATGTCGGAAATGTCGATATCACACACACACACACACACACACAAACCCTCTCTCTCTCTCTCTCTCTCTCTCTCTCTGACAGTGTGGGGAATTTAGCAGATTTCGAAGCAGCATTCGCAACTGAGGGGAACGTTAGCCACCCCGACAAGAGCGATGGTCATGAACAGGCAGTGAAAGACTCACCATTCGGCGCAGCATTCGCATGTCTCGTCAATGACGCAGCAACAGCACAGAGCGGCGAGGCAGGCCGTCAGGCAGTTGCCGCCGCCCTGCTTCTTCTGCTTAGGCGCCTGCATGGGAGGTTGCTGCTGGTACTGCATCGGGGGCTGGCCACCTTGGGGGTAGTAGCCGCCGCCGCCATGCTGTTGCGGGTAGCCTCCTTGAGGAGGGCCGTAGGACTGGTGAGCGTATTAGCCATTGGTATTCCTGTTGTACAGATATGCGATCCCGGGCGCGCGACCGCATCGCGGATGCGGCTGTGAAGGGAAAGGGGGGGCGGGTTGAAAGAGTGGCCGGCTTACAGGCTGAGGCTGCTGAGGGTATCCTCCTTGGGGAGGGCCGTAGTTCTGGTTGTAGTTGCCACCCTGGTTGTAGTAGTCTTGGCTGGCCATTTTGATGTATCCGGTGTTTAGGTTTCGCAAGCACGGGACAGTGAAACTATTCACAGACAGAGAAACAAAAAATTTGAATGACGTGAGAGTATACTGCGTGAAATGATGTGAAGGGAGTGTGCGAAATGAAAAGAAATGTTTTGGGGGTGGGAGACGTGTGTCGATAAAAAGGCGCCCCCAAGTGGTCAGTCCTGCGGAAAGGATCCCTGCGGCTGCAGCAATCGACAGGCTGCTGGCAACCCAGCCCGGCCCAGTGGAGGAGGTACGGATGCTTTGGTACAGTACCCTTACCCAGCACCGCTGCGCAAGCAGCACCACTACTTCACAAAAGCAGACGCTCAGCACCCATTCGGGGAGAGCGATGGCGCTGCTGCGGCCTCGCTGCTGCGGGGCCGAAGTACAAGCTTCTCTCTCCCCTCTCCGTCTTTGCCCACCGAAGTGCCGTCGTAATTAGCACGGGCGCCGAATGAGCGAATCGACTAAGTACTGTGGAGCGATATCGACGACTCCAACGACGGATCGAGAAAGTCGCGAACCACCCAGAACAAGCTGCGGACTCTCCGTGCTTGACTCGGAGGAACGCACACCTCGAGAAATCCTGGCACCCAGGTGGAGAAGCTGTTAGGTTGCTGACAGTTCCTTACATGCCTGAATACTACTACGTACTAAGGATAGAGGAGGCTGTATCACTCTGTAGCGAGCGGCGAGCGCAGCAGCGCCAGCCACGATCTAGCGACTCGTGGCGCAATTGGTCCGTCGTTGTGGCCCCAGTGGCGTGGTTTGATGCCGCGTCCCTTCGCCGTCTGTTTTGGACCCGGTCATCATGACCTCTCGCCTCGATTCTGCGCACCGCAGACAGGTTGCTGAGATGAAGGCGATGGCGCCGTGTCTATTCCGTCTATTCTCATGCACACCCTAACGCTGGCCCAAAATGGGCTTTGGCACGATCTTGCCACTCCTTGCTGCCTCTGGAAGACGATGCCCGCCCTTACCTACCCAAAATAGACAAGCGGCTGCATTGAACGCCATGAAGACAGATTCCCGACGATGTTTGGAATTATGGCATCGTCTGCTAACACGGACGAGGCATCCCGTTGATTAACGTACATACCTGCCTTACAGTACCTAGCTTAGGTACCTATGTAGGAAAGTTTGGTCAGGCGGTTAGGGCGCTCTCGCTGCGATTAGAGCGCGGTCTCACCACAAGGGCGGACCTGATTGGTTTGTTGTGCCCATGTCCTCGCCATCCAACCCGTCGACAAGAAGTCAGGCGCTGCGTAATCTGCGGGAAGTTTACCACACCTGCACTACGGTGAGATTTATGTTTTAACTTTTCTCTTTTTCTTCTTCTATTTCTTCTTCTTGTTCATCTTCTTGTAATGCCATGGTGAGGGCGGTCTGTCCGCGCACCGAGTAAAATGCTGGGTGGGGGGTCACGAAACGTCAAATGCAACTGCTTGATCAATCCCAAGCCCATAACCTCGCAGAGTACCGCATAAAGTCCCGTGAACATGCCACGATCCACCGTGGCCGTGAACATGGTTGCGAGGAGGGACGCTGCTGCGCGTTCCGTTTCCACACCTTCCCAGTAGCACCTGCCACCAGGACCAACCAAAAAGAAATGGCTAAGCCTTGATACCTGTGCCGAACAAACGACGAGGCTCAGCCACAGATACTGGGAAAGATGCCGAATGCCCGCGACGGATTTATCGGTAGAACTCATAGGTACAAGCGGTTGGAATCCAGGAAATCGACCACGACCCATCACAATTTGACAATCTTGTTCCTAGTCAAGCCAAATGGCCCGAACCTGTGAGAAGGGAGCGGTTTAGTGTACCGCTCTCTCAAGACCTCGCAAGTAACGACCTGCCGCACACGAAGCAGGGCTGATCGCCCAGGGCTTCCCAGAAATTAAAACTTGGGGTCCAAGCACTGCCAAGCTTTGCGGCGACGGCTGTCTCGACGGGATGGGCTCAAACCCCCAGTTCCCGCCCACGTAAAGCTTCCACACGATTACAAGGCCGGCGGCGTCAGCCAACCATGCTTCCCTGGCTTCTCTGGCCTGTTTAGGGTCTCTGCCGGCACAGCACGTCCGACTTCAGTGACTAATAGATACTTGTTTTCCCACGACCGGCTGACCTGATACTGCAACTGTAACGACGCTAGACACGCCGTTCGTTGGGCATGATCAGTCTTGGTTGCGCGCTGCCGTCGGGGCCGAATCGGCCGTTCCAGGGGGCGGCATCCGGAAATGTATCTTCTCATCCTGTATCCGTCTCTTGAAAAGAAAAAGGAGAAGAAACAGGAAAATCTGGAGCCCACTTGCGAGACATCTTGGCATTCATGAAGTGTAATAGTGACCCGAAAAGACATGCGGGAAAAAACACGGGGGGGGGAGGGGGATCCCAACCCAGGGGACGGACTGTTTAATCGTCAAGTCAAGCCTTCGACAAGCATTTCTGCCCTACATACCCCTAGGCGACACTAAAAGTAGTTAGCCATGTACCTACAGACGTGACCCTTCCACCCATCCACCCGCCCGCACATGACCCGTCACTTGCCGTGTATTTTCAGTCAGTGTGTGTGTGTGTGTGTGTGTGTGCATGCGTGCTGGATTGGCCCAGCAGCGCCCACATGCCAGACAAGCGGGAGAGTGTCGCGCCGAGTGGGATAGCTGCCGACTTAACGATGCTGCTATACTTTCGTCTGTCCTCCTTGCGGTACAACAACAATGTAGAAAGAGATGTGCACTGGAATACGGACTATAACTTGTCTCTTCCACTCTAAAAAAAAAAAAAAAAAAAGAAGGCACATTTGTGTACTGTAATTCGCTCTCAGATCGCTTCTCACATTCATGTCTATATAGTACTTTGTGAATGGCGCACTGGCAAATGCTCGACAAACAGACACACATAACCTATTATACACTATTCAACCATTTGTTCCTCATACCCTCGTCCTCGTCCTCGTCCTCATCCTCGTCCTCATCCATCGCCCGTATGGGTCATCGCTCGTACCTCGGCAGTGGTTCTGAGCCTGCTGCGTGGTGGCTGGGTTGCCCAGCGCCTGCTTCTGTACTGTAGCTATACTGCTGGCCGTAGTCGTTCTCATCTACCAAGACCGGCGCCGACGGTTCAGCAACGTCCGCTGGCGGTGCCGATGAGCTGGGTCCGGCATCGTAGTCATCTGGAAACTCGGGCGGCGCGCTGGCTTCGTTCAGTAACCGTTGCCGCTCAAGCTCCTGTTTGTCTTCTGTTTGTGCCTCGCGCGATGTCGAAATATCATCAAGCGTCGGCGCCGACGGTTGATCCTCAACCCCGTTGCTTCCTTGGTGCGCCTGTGATTCGGATGGAGGCTCATCCTCGGCATCGTAGATGTTGGGCTCCAGCTCCGGTGCCCCTGACGGGCCAGCCTCTCCCCTTTGAGGCGGCCGGCTCGGTAAAAGCCTCTCTTCTTGCCTCCGTGCTCGTTCTTTTTCCGTCAAACCACCCTCATCTGGGACTTGCGGAGGAGGCACGTAGGCCGGGGCTTGCACCTCATCTGGCGGACTCGTGGGCTGTATCATGATCTTGGGTTGACGACCAAGCGGCCCCGGCATTTGAGGTGTGGGTTGCGGCCAGTAGCTCTCACCGTCATCTCCGTGAATGTCGTCGACGGGCCAGGGGCTAGAAACCTCTTCCCCGCTAAGGGACCTTTCGCGCATCTGCAATGTACGCAACGTGTTACTCCGCCCGCGCAGCCTTGTGCTGTCTGTTGTGCCTAGAATCACCTCGAAAACGACCGATATCACTCCCTTTTCACGTCGTAGGCGATCCGTGTCTATCACGTTGCCCCCCCATGAGGTAAGGGCTGCGTTGTTGCCATCGGTCGCGCCAGAACCAGGCGCGTATTGTGCCACTCTTGACTGGCCACCCCCCTGGAGCTGGCTAGCAAGCCTGCCGCCCAAATCGACCAGGACCTCCACTTGGTATTTGAAGCTCACCATGTCGCCGGGCACGCCTTTGATAGTCGGAAAGACGTCTTCTGGTACCTTGAGCGATGCCGTCACCGTTGTTTCCATTGTTGCCGGATCGATAATCAGAGGAGCGACAGACTGCGACAGATCTTTTCGGAAAACGCTGAGCGACGACGTGGAGGTTAACGAAAGACCGCCCAAACCTGTTCGCGACCGTGGATAGTAGTCTTCCTTCGCAAGCTTGCGGGCCTCTTCCTTGGACATGATGTCGGCAAACATGGAAGCGGGCGGCGCTGTGTCGACCCTGCCTTGCCGATACATCGTGACGATGACACCATGCATGCTCTTGATCCGCTTGATATGCTGGACCGAAACCTTTACTGATACCGTATCGCCCGGCAACGCGCCACCCTTGAGCATCTCGATCGTAGCCGTGATTGTTTTCTCGTCGACGGCTTGCATTTTGGAATTCGACAATGAGCTGCTGGCGAATTGAGGCTCCGCCCGGGCTAGACTAATGCCCGTGCTCGAGCTGACAGTACTGTCGCCGCTGACTTCGCTCTGCATATCTGTATGCGTTGGGCTCCGTGGATGATCTAGCGGATCGTGCGGAGATTCCTCTGTCGGTGCTGGTGAGTCGATGGCACGCTCAGCATCATGGTGTTCCGCGTCGGAGCCATTCTCGGTCGCATCCAAGGCGAGGGACGCCTTGTCAGCACCGGTGGTCCTTCTACGCCTTGACTTCTTGGATATCGGCTCGAGATAGATGGTCCGGGGACGGGGAGGCGCCAGGGATCCTATATCTATTTTCTCAACCAGCTGAATCTTTCGATCGCAGGATGACGTGGGCGATATCGAGGTCGGGCGCGTGAGAGTCGCTGTGATCATGTAGGAAATCGTGCCTCGTTCAAACTGAGAGTGGCGATGCGTCAGCACTACGTTTCCTTGCGTCAACCGAGGGGACAGGTCATACATCAATACTACTAGGCAGGCCCTTTTCAGGGAAGACTAAATCGAAGTTGAATTCATATTTCCCGGCCTCCAACCTCCCCTCACCGCTGAGCACCTGCTCGTCCTGAAAGAGTGAGGCGTAGCCATTGCCGTGATACTGTGCCGACGTCCGACCGGACAGGGCAGGCTTCGCAACGGGGGGCTCGCTGACGGCTGGCCCCTTGTGCACGCGAACGTAGCCATGCAGGGCGACCGTGAGGTGAGTGATGCGGACAGGCTTGACTACAGTCAGGACTACGGCGCCATGGACATGGTCGCCGGCCGAGTACTGGCGGTGGGGGTCGTCGGGGCGGACGTGGAAGTCGGCTAGGTTACGCGAACGCGATCGGCCGGGCAGGGCTAGGCGAGAGAAAAACGAACGAGTGGACGAGGTTGTTTCTTCGACGGAGCCGTTGGAGTGCGAGTATGCGCCCATGTATGCAACGACTTGCGGGCCGGGCCTTTGGCTGTGTCGTGAATCGGTCGGGATCGGGTTCGGGGTCGGGTCGGTGATGATTGAGGGCGATGTTGTCGGCAACGGTGGACGTGGAGCAGATGTTGGTGCGGCGGGCGATGGCGAGTAATGGGGCGAAGGGGGCACAGCAGGGCCGACGACAACAAGGAAGGCGAAGATGGCGCCCTCGATGCCGACATACAACGAGGGGATTCGCAAAACAAGGCCTGACTGGTGGCTTGCAGCTTTCGGCGGGGAGGGAACGCCGTCACGTAGGCAGCAAGACGCGGCTCAAGGTGTCTTGTTCGTCTAGGTGATAGTAGAAACGGCTGCTCGGGCGGCTGGAGACCGACTCCACGAGGTCTCGGTGTGTCAGGACGGTCCAGGGACCTGTGCGTGCTGTGCTTTCGGTAAGACTGGGAGGGGAATTGATTTGATGATGGAATGCCAGGCTGGGATCGGAGAGATGCTGGCAGCGGGTTTCTTGGTTGCATATGCCAAGAGCGAAGAGGGAGCCTTGCCAAGAAAGCTTCGCTTTTTCTGGAAATCTCGAGGGTTCACAGTCTCAGATTGCCCGTGGGTGCCGGGGTGTTCAGGAGGAAAACAGCCTGAGGCACGAGAAGTTGGGGCGATGGCCCGATGGGGGTCGGGGCCACGTAGTGTGTATTACTATGCACGTTGGCTGCGCCGGGAGTATATTGCGCGGCTGCGGACTTTGGTTTCCCAAACGAAACTGGACTTCTTGGCTGGGAAGTGGGAGAGGCCGTCCTAGGCGGCAGTACTAACAAAGGTCGTCCGAGTGAAAGAAGGGGCGGAGAAAGGGAGTATTAGAAGTGGGCGGACGGACTCGGTGTCTAAGAGCGGCCTGTGTTCGTGTCAGTGACAATGCCGTCCGTCCGTATGTACCTAAGTAGCGCAAGTAAATTGGTACGGACAGATGACAGTGGGTAGACGGAGGGGGATCGACCCAAGTTACCTGGTAACCAAGTCCAACATCGAGCAAATGCCCCATTCCTGAGTGCGGAAGGACGGCAAGGAATGGAGGAGGGGAGGTTTGGGCGGCAGCGGGAAGGAAACCGGGTTCGATTGGGCTGTGGACTGGGTCAATGTGTGAGTTGTACTCTGTAGACTTGATCGATCTCCATTTCTGGAAGAGTAGCGGCCAGGGGGGCTAGGAGCAGGTACGACCCCGGTACGTGCTTTGAGAGAGAGAGAGAGAGAACTTCCTCTCCTTGCTGGCTGCCCGTAGCTAGCCTGACTAAGGATTCGGAACATAAGATCCTCAATTAGGAACCTTGGCAAATCGACTACGTAGCTCTCTCCTGTGCCTGGCCGAGACTGGCTGCTTCAACAGGAACAACACAAGAAGACATGCCCGTTTGACTCAAAAGAGCCTTACCATCTGAGCTTCCTTGCTTGGGTGTCTTATCC
Organism: Colletotrichum shisoi; assembly: GCA_006783085.1. Lineage (NCBI taxonomy): Eukaryota > Fungi > Ascomycota > Sordariomycetes > Glomerellales > Glomerellaceae > Colletotrichum > Colletotrichum shisoi. The sequence goes on along the minus strand of PUHP01000122.1, from coordinate 31,767 downwards.
GAACCCTGTCTGAGGGTGTCCGAGGCGGGTGTGCGAGGTAGGTGTGCGTCTTGTCCTGTTAGCGCTCACCTCCGCAGAAGTGCGCATGTTTGCCTGTTTGCGCAGCCACCACTCCTCCCACTCGCGGCTGCCGGGCTGTATTTGCGATGCTGACAATCGACGAGGCCCAACTTCTACACACAGTGGAGAAGTTTCCCTGACCACAACCTCGCAGATGGTGGGCCAATCACTTGTACAGTCTCCCGACATTGTGGAGGTAGTGCAGCTAGTGGCCCGAAAATGGTGCGTTCCGGCCACCTCAAGTCCAGTCCAACCGGTCTGGGAACGCTGGTTCCACAACGGGACCAAGTGTGGAAAAGTTCTCTACTTACCGTTTCCTCCATCCTCCCCCCTCCGCCCCCGTTAAAAACCACAGCATACAGATACACTGTTGAGTGTCTGTCTCTGGCCCTGTCTGCCTGATCCACCAATGCAACGAAGGCTTGTGAGAGACTTGTGAGAGACTGATGAGGCGACAGAAACGTGGCCGAATCTCACCTCGGTTTCCGACAGTCGAGATCGCAAGGAGGTTTGGGCAACATGAACCCCGGGTAATCCTCCTTCGTAACCCTGTCGTCGGCCAAACACGCAAGCCAAGACCAAAAGGCCAGGTGAGGCGGCGGTGTCGTGTGAGTGAAAGCCGCAAAGTGTTACACCGTCAGCGGCAGTAGCAGATCTCATCCCAATCTGGGTTGCAACATAAAGACTTTCTTGGCAGAGGGATAGAAACACCTTATTCTCAGGCCGAGGGACAGCGATGTCCAAAGTATTCCTCCAGTCACACACGCGCATGCCCGTCCCTCCTATCCATCCGAGTCCCCGGCACCTCATCCCCGTTTCGCCCCATAATCATACTCAGTTCACGCGCCGGACATTTGTATATCGTCACATCTACCTGCCCCAACAGGCATTATTTTGGTTTAATCGTCTGGTATCATGTTATTACCGTCTCGTTTTTAATAGTTTCCTCACGCCGCATCAATGCCCTTTATTCGGGCACCTCCCATGTCGGCTGCCTCCCCTCATCTCCAACTAAGTCCCCGGTGCTTCCAATGACCGACCTATCCGTCAATGTTCAGACAGGTCTCACAATACAATTCCTTAGCGATCGTGGCCACCGATCCGCAACAGATCGCCACGTGCCATGCTTTTCCGGACTACGATGCCATGCAATATGCCAAATGCACCCCCAAGAACTCCCCGTACTGTTCATGCTCTAGTCTAATAAATCAATCCAACGCCTCGCCGCTGAGGATGCTCGACAAAATGCCAGCTCCGACGCCCTCGGCAATGTTCTCCATTTCCTTCTCGCCAACACAGCTGGCCACTCGCTTGTCTTCCCCTGTGGGGAGCGCAGGCTTTCGTCCTCTCTTGCTCGGTGTCTGTGTCATCACGAGACTGCCAGTCTTCCCATCGACAGGGTTGATGAGACCAAGAGTCTCCAGACTTCCGATGACCTCTCGAAACTCTGAGCTTGACAGCGGGTGTAGAACCGAGTCTCGTGTGCAAAGGACAGAATACGTCTCGTACAAAGTTTTTACTGTAGGTGCCATTGTCTGCGATTTGGTGGGTGTACTCAGGACAGTGGCCATCTTCGCCGCTCGGTTGCGCTTCTCAAGGGCAACCAATGAGCAAAGTGCTGCCTTTTGCTGCAGGTTGAGGGCTTTCAGTCGCTGGTTGGTTCCATTGCTGAATGCTGCTTGTGTGACTTGGTTCAGGTGCTTCAGGAGAACCCGCGGGGCACTCTCGGCCGTCAACGTCTTGAGAGACGCCGCTGCGACGTGAGAAACGCTTCGGGAGGACCCGCTAGAGCCGGCCATGTTGGCCTTTTCACCAAGAGGCTTCCGGGACGGTGTCATCTGCAGAACTTTCTCCCTTGCCTCGTTTTCGTGTTGCCGCCGGGTCTCTGACTCGACCACGTCTAGCGCGCGTCGGCAGATCTCGAAGGCTTTTCTCAAGTCCCCCGTCTGACTCGACACCTTTCGCGAGCAGAGTTCAATGGCCGCGGGGTGGAAAAAGGGGAGTGATTTCTCCTTGCTGTCGACCGGCATCAGAGTCATCAGACGCGTAGTGATGATGTTCTTAATTTGGGCGGCTGAGTACGGATGAAATGGGAGAAGCTCCGGCTTGAGGTTCTTGGATTTGAGTCGGGGCAAAAACCGGTCGGTGAGGTCGAGTGCGTTCGCAATGCCGATCAAGGCCAATCGTGACGGTTGCTGCAAAGACCACTCGAACAACCGATATAAGCTCTCCAAGCCCATGGTCAGGATGTGGTCTATCTCGTCCAAAACAAGAAGGTATACAGGCGAGTCTTTCTTCTTGGTGACAAAAATGTTCTGCAGCTCCTCCATGGCCAGGGCTTCCGAAAGATCGCCGTTGTAACCCAAGAGCTCAAGCAGGGTGGTGTACAGGTCCTTGGAAGACTTGATACTCATGCAATTGACGTACGCTTGTCGAACAATGGTCGATTCTATCAACTGCTCTGTGATCTCCTTGACCATTGCACTTTTTCCGGTCCCAGGAGGGCCGCTGACGTAGAGACACCCACTCGGGGTTGACGAAGAGCATCGCTGGACGAATCGAGTCAATTGCTCTCGCTCCTTCTCGCGTCCCACAAGTTGGCCTGGGTCAGCACCCCGGGCAAAAAGCTGTCGGGCAGAGTGGTAGACGGTCTGAAGAGAACCAGGCGTGAGAGGAGACTGGGGCGTCAACCTCTGAAAGAGTCTTCCGGCGGACTTGACAACCTGCCGCGGCGTAGAGGGCGAGTCGGCGAAGACGTCTCGGTGTCGTGGGGTTTGAGGCGTGATTGGGGTTGTCTTTAAGAAGCTATGTGAGCGGGAATGCTTAGTTCTTTTCGAGGTCGGTTCGGCATATGCGTCTTCATTGTCAAGCTGGCAGTCGAGCTCGAGCGTGGCTGTTGCGTCGGGATCTGCGTTCTCGTCGTTGTCCAGGGCGGCTCGGGTCTGTCGCCTGGTGCGCTTGGCGGGAAGTTGGGATTCGTCTAGACAAGTTGTGAGAAGGAGGCTTCAACAGGAGTTGCGAAGATGTGACTAAACCTACCTTGATGCTGGACAGGCCTCGTCCGCTTGCCGAGTAAGGTACGAGACATTGTTGCTAATGATTGGGTGAACGAAATAGATAACCGTACTCGGCAATTCTCGAGAATTCTCGCCTTGGGAAACTGCTTTCACGATATAAAGAGTCGTGCGGTAGGAGCAGTTGAGTGTGGGAGCTTGTGGTTGCCTGTGGAACTGCAGACTCTTAATTAAGTGGTAGGCGCGCGCCAGCACGATGGCCGGGGAACGACGCGATGCTAGGGTCGCGCAGCGCGCTTTGTCGCGATTTCAATTAAACACGACCCAGTCCGTTTAAGCGTGACGCATGGTCCGTGCATGCGTCGTTCCTCTGGTGTCCTAGCTTTGGGGGAGTTTTGAGTGGTAGGTCGTTCACCCAATGCAGCGAGGCACGGTCCAGGTTACAGTGCCAATATTCAACATGTTCTTCACACTGTAAGCCCCCCTTACGGATATTTCCCCACGAACGATGTGGCAATCGGCGACAACCCCACCGACCGGAGGTGCCCGGCGATTTCAGCGTGAAAGCCGGACGAAGCCGCCCTCCATGATGCTGCAACACCTCTCCCTTTGCTGCCTTGCCTGAACGTTCAAAGTCCCCTTCGTTATGACACACCATACCAGACTCCCTCGTCTTTTTCGTCCACCGTATGGATAGGGGCTTGTTCAGGCTTCTCGTCTCACCCTAATCCAGGGCGTTGGTACACATAGAATTCGCAAGGCAACCGGCGTTCCTGTCCTACCTTCCGTCCCTCTCACTTGCTTCTAACAAACATATCTATCCACTTTACTGTCCCTGAGTTAAAGTTGGACTTATTTCTGGTTTCGCTGCCTGCCAGGATGGTTGATACGGGGACAAGACGTTACAACTCCCGGGTGGAGGAGTTTAGAGAGAGAGAGTATCCTATGCTCAAAGGTATAATCGCCTCGCTGCAATCATGGTAGCTTGGCATATTAATCCTGGTAGCAGACTCAATCTATCTTGATCATGCCGGATCGACGTTGTACTCCAAGTCTCTCATCGAGAGGTTCTCTGTAGACATGATGTCGAATCTACTAGGAAATCCACACTCTGCCTCGTCGTCCTCTCAGCTCTCCACATCACGCATCGAGAACGTTCGTCTCAGGCTTCTGAGCTTCTTCAACGCCGACCCCGACAAGTTCGACCTAGTTTTTGTAGCGAATGCTACCGCCGGGATCAAGCTTGTTTCAGAAGCTTTTAGGGCTCTGCCTGAGGGCTTTTCATATGCTTACCATCAAGCATGCCACACGAGCATTATTGGGGTTCGTGAAGAGGCGCGCGGGAGCGCGTGTGTTTCAAGCAATGACGTAGAGAGTTGGATTTCTGGAACACACCACTTCGACTTCGAACAGCCAGGATCGCACACGCTCTTTGCATATGCAGCTCAGTCTCATATGGACGGTCGGCGCTACCCCTTGACGTGGCCCTTTCTCTTACGACAATCGCCTACTGTAAACCACTCGAGTACATTCACGCTCTTGGACGCAGCCTCACTAGTCGCGACGACTCCTCTAGATCTCAGCAACTCGGAAACGGCCCCCGATTTCACAGTTCTCAGCCTCTACAAGATATTCGGCTTTCCAGACTTGGGCGCTTTGATCGTGAGGAGACAGGCCGAGTCGGTGTTTAACCATAGGCACTATTTCGGGGGTGGGACTGTCGATATGGTGCTCTGTGGAAAGGAAAATTGGCACTCGCTGAAAACGACATTCTTGCATGAGCGTTTGGAGGATGGCACTTTGCCATTTCACAACATCCTCGCACTGGATGCAGCGTTGGATGCCCATACAGAGCTGTTTGGAAACATGACTTGCGTGTCAATGCATACGACCTTTCTGGCAACTCGCCTGTACGATGGGTTAGCTGCCCTCAAGCACGGCAATGGACTGTTGGTCTGCGTCATCTACTCGCGGCCCAGCAACGGCGATGATTCTTCTGCCAGTGGGCCGCTCATTTCATTCAACATTCGCAACTCTGCCGGTGTCTGGGTCAGCTTGCATGAGTTTGAGAAACTCGCAACACTGAAGAAGTTGCACATTCGGACCGGCGGTGTGTGTAGCCCAGGGGGCGTTGCGGCGGCACTCGGATTGAGCCCCTGGGAGATGAAAAGTAACTTCTCGTCTGGTTTCCGCTGCGGGACGGACCAAGACATCATTGCCGGGAAGCCAACCGGTGTGATACGAGCAAGTCTAGGCGCAATGAGCACGCTATCGGATGTTGATTTCCTCATCAACTTCGTCAAAGAGTTTTATATGGAAGAAACCGTACCCGCCACCATGTACCATGTTGCGAAGCCTACATTCGCAAAGCTTCGTATTCAGAGCATTAGTGTGTATCCCATCAAAAGCTGCGGCGGCTACTCCGTACCTTCTGGTATGGTCTGGGAAGTCAGGCCTGAGGGTTTGGTCTGGGACAGAGAATGGTGTCTAGTGCATCAGGGATCGGGGCAAGCGCTCAGCCAGAAACGGTACCCAAAGATGGCTTTGTTTCGGCCCATCCTCGATTTCGACCGCGGTCTATTACGTGTCACCTACCGTGGTGAAAAACCAGTGCACCTGCCCGAAGAGATCTCTGTGCCCCTTTCCGCAGATCCGAGTCAACTCGACTCGCAAAGCTCAGCTCGAACGAGACTTTCTCGTGTATGCGGAGACGATGTCACAACGTATATCTACAACTCTCCCTCTGTCAATAACTTCTTTAGCGACATTCTCAATGTGCCGTGCGTCTTGTCTCGGTTCCCAGCCGGTGGTCAAGGACTCGCCATGCGTCACTCGAAAGCCAAGGTGCAAAAGCACGAGCAAGTCAATATTTCGACGCCAAGGACATGTCCGGGGGCTTTCCCGGAACTGCCATCTCCTCCAGACTCAGATTCCGAGCACTCCACAGCGAAAATACTCCTCTCTAACGAAAGCCCAATACTTGTGATCAACACGGCTAGTCTACACGCCCTGAACCGCGAGATCGAGGCGAATGGCGGAAGACCCGTCCCATCAGAGTCATTCCGGGCCAACTTGGTGATCGGAACGACTCGTGGGTCTGAACAAGTAGCATGGGCGGAGGATGGTTGGGCTAGCCTTACAGTAGGCGGTGAGAAGTTCAACATGATGGGAGCCTGTCGCAGGTGTCAAATGGTCTGCGTCGACCAAGAGACTGGCGAAAGGCACCCGGAGCCGTTCGTCACGTTGGCCAAAGTCCGGAGGTTTGACGGCAAGGTATACTTCGGCACGCACATGGGCCACGAACCAAATCCTACCTCTGCAACGAAAGGGAAACAGTTTCCAATCATACGAGTTGGAGACGCGGTCAATGTTGGTGCTAGAGCATGATCGAATTGACCTGTAGGCAGTGGTTCCGATCGTAATGACAGAGGCCCATGACTCATGATGACAGCAGCCGGAACATGTAAAATAGTTGCACATGCAGTCGATGGCGATACAATATTTCGATGAGTGTGAGAATGCTTCTGCAGCTACTTGTTTCTCAACACAGTGAACGTCGCAAATGATTTCAAGTCCCGAACGTAGTCATCGTGATGACAACATAGCAGTCATTCATTTCCCCATTCCAGTCGGAAAAGGATATTCTCATGATTCTCAGGGTTCTGGTGAGTCCTAAGGTAGTCTGACGGGGAGCTGGACCAGGGTCGCTCTGACAATACGAAACCCAAATACTGCGCAAGTCGGAAAAGCAATGTCCCTGCCACCCACGTAGAGTGTCCCTGACACGTACAGTGTGTCCTTCCACGTTAGTCCGGCCCAACACTGTCACACGTTCAAACACCTTCCATGTGCCGTGTCCTCCAACCTGCAACCTGCTTCTTCCATCACTGTCGACCAAGGTGGCCCCAATTCCTACTTTCCGAAATTACGATTACGAAATCCTCTCTTGCCTCATTTCTCCCGGTCGTTCGTTTAGTCTCTCGTGTCCTCCCTCTACTCGAAGGTTCGGGTGGGCACAGCGGCTTTCCTGCAATATCCGATTTGGGCTCCACCTGGTGCACCACTCGCCGCTCGGCCTTAAAAACCTCTTACTCCCGCCTGTCCAATATTTTCCTACTTCGTCTTACATCACACATGCCCATCACTTTCATCCTCCCAATATTCCAAAGTTGGTTCCGACCACTTCTCGACCAACACCCGCACCCTTTATGTATCATGACGCCTTGAACACTTCCCGGTGGTCATTTCGCCAACCTTTATCCCCTATAACCCGCCTACCGTGCCTGCTGGCCTTTTCGGCCGGCTTTGTTGACGCATTGTCGTTCGACAGAATGCGGCACTACTTGGCTTGCCACCCCTAGCTGGGCGTTTAAACGACAAGACTGCGGTCACCATTGACTATTTCCCGGCTGGTCCAGGCTATATCGGAAGCTCGATGGCACGCATGGGTACGTGTTTCACAACTTGCTCTCGCTATACCACAATGACGTCGAGCTAACGGTGATAGCTGCTGTCTTTGGGGTTTCAACTTGGCTCTAGCCCAACAACATCGCCATCATAATCAAGATACACAGGCCCGGCTCGACTATTTCTCTGCGAGTTATCTCGATCGAACACGACGCGGAACAGCTCGTAGAATTACGCTGAAACAACGATCGACATGTGATGGAAGCCCATGAGGTCTACACTGTCCGCGTTATGATTACGACTTTTGTCATGTAGTCGCACATGGTATGAGTACCCCTCATCAGCTCGCGGTACACCGCTGACTCGCTTTAGCAATACTCTCTAGCCTTTCGACGGCCCCAACGTCGGGCAAATGAGACGAGCGATCCCATCTTCATCGATTGAACTTCCACATGCGCCCAAGTCTGACAAACTTCGACGATGTGACACGGTGTCTGGATTTTGACGGTAAGTCCCTGCCTGGCAGACCCACCACCCTTTGAAACACCTCGAACACGCCGCTGATCGTTATACCAAGACACTTCACCGGAAGAAGATAACCGCATCATGGTGCTTTGTCCTGGGCAGGACGTTAAAAGGCCTCGGTTCCTCATGTGTTGAGAACCGGACAAAGGGGTTTGCAGCTCAGCATGGGAAAGAGTCCCAGGGCAATTTTGGGGTTGAACGACGATGTCACACCCCTTGCAACCCGAACACGCCATCTGGCGTTTAGCCCAGACATGCTCGGATCGAGCGTTTGGCACGGAAGGGTAGCAGCGGCGCCCTTCATTGGCCAACCTGGCCCTCGGATATTCGACGCCGACACGACGGATTTTTCGTGCTCGGCAAACGAATTGACTCCGTGTGCATATGGATGCCTCGGAGAAACCGAGATGTGGAGAACGACGGCGCCTGTCGCTTCTCCAACGGATTTCACAAGGTCGACGACGGCCATACGGTGATAAACTTGTGTGTTTCATGAGGACGGCCACACCAGCCGTTCCTCCTACTGAGATTCCACTCCCAGCGGACGAGCGGTCCTCTGGATGAGTGACGTGTTCGTGGTAGCCGATGGCTCCACGAGCAATACTGTGTTCACTTGCTCTTCACCGCATCATGCGCTGTTGAGCAAAACCCGCCGTTTCAATGTGGATGACTGTCGAAAATGATCGAGCAACACAACCGCTGTCGACATCACGACAGACGGGGTTAGCCCCTTTTGCGTCGGAGGCGCAAAACGGGCTATCCAGTGCCAACCAGGCGGGGTCCTTTCTGAAGGAGATAAGCGCGATAGTAAGAGCGATATGCCGGACATTGTCTTGTCAAGACCAACGATCTCCCGCGGCAGAGGCTACTTTGCTCCGGAGCCAGCGTCTCGGACTAGGCCGAGGAGGACCTACCCCACGATTCACTCCACCACCCTTTGGGTGCCGATACGTGGGGACAACGCTTGCGAATGGGAACCTGGAGGGTTCATGGGCTTGAGCTGGTCGCGTCTCTTTGATACAGTCACATCAATGGCTGTTGAAAAAAGCTCACTGCTCGATCACAGTTCGGAGTTGAAAATGGTGTGTCATAAGGAACCACAGGTGGGGTGTATTGGTCCAGAGAGGGATGGCTTTTGATTCCCTTTGGCTTTATACGCCTGGACTGCCGATACACAAGCCTGGCATCGGTTTCCATCAATCCAGCTTCGGGAATCTTGAAGCGGATAAATGTGATATCGGGGGACAGCAGGTGGGGGGTTCCTGGATAGATGGGGATGACTTTTGATTCTCTTAGTCAATTTTGCCTAGACAGTCGTAGCCCAAACCTGACATTTGTTCCTAATATTTTCTGTCTTCCTGTGACATTGTGATATTATTAGACATTATTTGTTATGTCTCAAAAGGTACAGGTTAATCAAATCTAATATGCACATGGATTATCAAGAACTATTCTCGGAATCATTTTACGCTTGTGGTAATATATCACACGGTTTTTAATATTACTGCAAAACATGAAGTCTGATAACCTGTTAATGTTCGCACTAAATTTGTTCCGTGTTGCTAAGGCTTGCCGAATTAAGAACTCACCTATCGAAAAAATATCACTCCAGCCAGCACAATTTTTTCAGTCAGTTTTGTGATTGTGGTACATTGGTAGCATATTGGGCTACGGCGCATGACCAAGAAATTTTATATAATCTCATTTTGTATTAGCAAAACGCTATGCACAAATATTTTCTCAAGGCAAACGCCATATTATCCATTCTTAGATTTGTGTTCACACCCCCTCAAGTCCCCTCAGTTTGCAAATAAAAACCCCCATCATGATTCGTTTATTTCGGGGGACTAGCAGGACCTCGAGTCCAACTATTATAATGTTAAAAATTTTCGACCAAAATACTAAAAACAACATACTTGTGCCACATTTGACCTAGGAAACCAGGAGTAGGTTTCGAATCGGTCATCGATTGTCTGCGGGCAAAGGTGCCGTCGTGACGTTTCTGGTCCATAAGACCTTGGAAGAGGGTGCCAGAGCTCTGTAGGCATGTCTCAGTTAGATACGGCATTCCCTTTCGGGCAGTGACCCGGGGGGGCAGATGGTCTCTTACGCGTCTGCGGCCGGAAGGAGACACAGGTGGAATGGTGTTCTTGCCAGAGTCCATATTGATTTATGCAGATGTGTGGTGGATAGTGTGTTTCGATACGCGAATGGGTATATATGAATTGATTGTCAACAGTTCGTCGAATGATTACTGAAGGTAATGGACTAATAGAAATGAAGGCTACGACATGGCGGGAAGTGAGGGTATATATGCAATTCGACTCTCCAAGCTAAGCTTGACGTACCACATGATAGGTAGGTGCTCCAGATTATTCCAGACCAGGAGCATTCCCCCTCTCAACAATAACTTCACCAATCAGACCACCGCCCACCCCTCTGACACAAGGGATGCGGGAAAGCTTGTCGATGCACCGGACAGAACGATGACGGTGTTCACTTGTCTGTCACCATCAGACACAACGGCAGTCCCCCGGTCGTAACGCGAGAGCTTGCTCCCAAGGAAGTACGTACACCGCATTAATTTGGGGCTTGACAGCCACGGCGGCTCGATGTTTAGTACAGATTGCGTTGGGTTTGATCTGGGCATCTGAGTGTACGACGTAATCATTGAGTAGATCAAACGGAGCTACCTCCCCTCCTACCCTTCTTCCATCGCTCCATTTCCGTTCCGATATGTCCCTCTCTATTCTACTCGGGGTCCTGAGTAATAGCTGTGAGAAATGGGCCTCCGACTGCTCCTCGCTCGTGTTACCCCGCGCAAGTGTGGTCTGATCACACCGCGTGTCCGAGATGGCCGGCGGGAACGGCAGCTTGGCCAGTCAGATGCCGTCGATCCTGAGCGAATGGCATGGCGGTTGTCCATCATTATTGAGTTCGTAAATTCGAGAGGGATATGGTCCAGGGAGATCCCGACCGGGACGGTATGACAAACGCAGGCCAGGCAAGACGCGAATGCGATGAAACACTGGGAGGGCGAAAGTCAACCACGAATCATGAGCTCGACACGTGATGTCCTGGCCAAACTGATTAAAGATCTACACCCCTTCCGCGCTTGTGCAGAAACAGCTCTGACGGAACGACTGTGGCACGAGACAATGAGTAGAAGAGAAGAAGGGAAGAAAAAATGTGTTGCGGGATTGGATGTTGCGTGAAGTGCGACACAATGTACGTATGTACGGATCATCAATCATGGACTCACGTCCTTCCCCACTTCGGAGGGGAAAGATCGCCGAGGGGAGGCAAAGTGTGGAGAAAAGCCGCTCGCAGCGGAGCTCTGCCGGCAGCGCCGCATCGTCAGTGGCCAGTCACCAACAGTGAACCATTCAAGCTGGGTCTAGGCTCCCATGCAGCCTGCATCTGGATTGCGCATCTCATCAGGTCCCTCGCTTTGGGGATCGAAGGGCCGCAGCAGACCGATTGAGTTATTGGCAGTGGTAGCTCAAGTGCCATTGTGCCAGGGCACGTGCATTAAACAAGCTCTTGCATTTGCATAAGGGCATCATCCGGAAGCTTCCACCCTACTCGCTTGGAGAGTCAGGACATTCAAGAGGCGGTGCACCTGCACCAGTCTCGATCGCCCGGTCTAAATTGATGATGCTGGACCGCCCTTGTAACTTCAGATGAGCCAGGCGGAAACAAGATAGACGCGGTAGCGAGGTGGTTCGTGACCCTCGCCTATGTAGCGTGAGGGTTGGCTTCAGAAGTCAAAACACTGCCAGGCTACAGCCAGTTGCAGCAAGCCTTACACTGATACCCGCCGCCGCCCATAGACATGTGGCTGAAATTGCGGCGCGCTTGTTGAAGGTATGTGTGTCGTCGATTATGCGGGGAGTTTGATGATGATGATGATGATGATGTCAGGCCATTTAATGGGACAAAGCGATAGATCAAGCCACAAATCTGGATACTCAAGCCATCAATGCATTTATCATATGTAAGCAGTGATGCTGTACGAGCTTATGCTTCTATCGGAGTATATTCAGATAATGCAAAAACGAGCCATAATGCATTTCATCTTTGGCCAATGATATCCTTCTTTTTGCACAACAATCCCCTTCCGAAGTGAAAGCTAGGCTGGTAGCCAAAATGTATCATTAACACAATGGGAGCAACATTTGGAACCTCGGGTCCCTTAAACATTACCTCTCTGGAGATGGATTCGGCCCACAAACCTCGGCTCCAACACCGTTCCGACTCGATAGGCCGATTTTCGACCCAGATTCACAGTTAGTGGCAGCTCTGGCTATAGAGATTCAAATCATTGAAAGCTATTGGTGTGAAGGATCGACATAATTTTATTAAGCGTTCTAGGGGATATGTAGAAGTGAAGTTCGACTGGTGAAGGTGATTAAAGAAATTTTCAGGTTTGAGCAGGGCCGAGATGGAGCGAATAAGACTCGCAAATGCCCGCAACAAAGTTAAAAGTCCCCATTAGTGTTGAGAATCCCTCCGCTAAAACCACGATTCCAGTTGTTCTCAAAATTCCTCGGAAAATTCGATCACCATGCAGCCGCATGCTGGACGTGGTAGGAGGTTTGAGGGTGAGTGCGAGGAGCCGGGGTCGAAAGTCGATCCGGGCCATCGTCAGTGTGCTGTGACCCGTCATGGGTTTGCAGTTCCGTAGCTGCATAGTAGCCAGCCCGAACGAGTTGCAGCCGCGACGACTATCGACTTAAGAGCGACCGCCACCGAGGAGGTTGCTGAGGATGTTGCCACTGCCGCCACTGCCACCGAGAAGGTTGCTGAGGATGTTACCACTGCCGCCACTGCCACCGCCCAGGAGACCGCCCAGGAGACCGCCGAGAAGGTTGCTGACGATGGCGAGGACGGGGGCGAGAAGGGTGGTGACGCTAGAAAGACTTTCGAGGCCGAGGATACCAGTGCTAGGGACAGGTGTGCCATTGGGAAGGCCTGAATTGCTATGTAAGTGACCAGTCTATGCTGGGCGCCACGGTGGAGACTTACTGTTGAGCCTCTGGAGCAGGGGGATCAAAGAGGTGACCTGGGACTTGATGGTGGTGACGATGACCTGGATCTGCTGGAGCTGGGTCTGGCTGAGGCCACCGGGAAGGTTCTGGCCGATGGTGGTGACGTTCTGAACCTGAATGTGGATGGCGCCGACGAGGGCCTCGAGCTGATTAATATTAATGTTGGTGTCGAGGGTGGGAGAGGGAACGCTGGAGAAGGAAGGGATCGCAGGCAGGCTGGGACTGCTGCCGACGGCAGGGATAGCCTGGCCTACAGCGAGACGTTAGTTCGTGTTGCTTGAGGGGAGATCGCTAAGTCAGGCAAGCTTACGGATGTTGAGAATGGCACTGAGAATTCCCTGGAGAAGCAAAGTCAAGACGGGGATGATGGTCTGGGGATTGACGGCGCCGATGGGGAGGCCAGGAAGGTTGATGCCCTGCAGACTGCCCAAGCCAGAGAGGCTGGTGAGGGGGATCGTGGTAAGACCGGGCAGGAGGCGAGCCTCGAGTTGTGCATCGCGCTTCTCCGTGTTGGTGCCCTCGATGTTGGCGATGGCGACCGGGTTAGCGATGGCGGCACCAAGGAGGGTGGTAAGAACAAGAGTGGCCTTCATTCTGATGATTGGGTTTCGAAGAAAAGGAGGAGAATTGGGAAAAAGAAGAGTAGTGAGTGGTTCCGAAGACTTGAGGGAGTTGAGAGTTGAAGCGGCTGACTATCCTGTAGTGGAGGCGTGTTGTGATGAGGAGACAATACAAACTTCCATTCAGGGGGCGGAATATGAGATATTTTATAATCGATATCGTCGTCAAGAGATCGATGGCCTCTCGACCAGATGCCTCCTCGTTTTTCGTCGTTGACGTCGAGCCTGGCCTCCGTCTTCGTCACGTACGTCGGTCGTCTGGCCTCCTCGGCAGTGAAGCAACAAGGAATTGATGCTCTCACGTTGATCCCCTGCTGAGTGTGTCTGACTTGTGAAGCCCCAGAGGCAATTCGCTGCAGATCCATTACGGGTCACTTCAGCACTGAGTATCGTGAGCCAAGTGCTGGACCCTTTGGCCCGGCACGAAAGGCCGGGCGCCTTGGCCCAGGCTCGGGTGGTCTAGAGAGGGCGGGAGTCTTGCGCCAAGCGTCTTCGACAGCTCTGGCTGCTAAACATGGCCAATCGCCAGTTAGCTCGTCTGCCCGCGCGCTGCCTCATCCGTCTAGTGTGTCTCTAACCCGCAACCCAAAAACTGAGACACCCTTTCCCGGCGGAGGATCGTGGCATATTTCCTCCATTACATCTCTCATCTGCGAACGGCTGCCGGATTGCTACCCACGATGAGGTCAAGTCTTCGCTCACCCTTTACTATTCATCCATGGAGAAAGGTCGCGAGTCTCCATAAACGCTCATACCCAGCAGCGAGACAACACAAGGAAGCCTCGGCCGAGGCACTAGTGACGTTTGCGGGGATGATATAGTGTGATCTGGGTCAGCGCATTCCGAGCTCGCCGTTGTTCCCGCCGCCGATCACCGGTAGGGTTTGCATACCACACAACTCTCTTGGGTGATTTGACGGCCCTGACAGTGCTCAGTAGCATCCGGCAGCGTCGAGTAAGTTGCCCCAAGATCGTCAGGAGATGATCGACGAAGCCTGCTCACCCAAAGGCTATTCTGACTAGAAGGCTTCGGGCATCTCGCTCTGTTGCGTCTCTATGACTGTACTCTCTTCTCTACTCTTTGCTGATGCATTTTCTGTTTTCGTCCAGGACTGTTTTCAACGCACACGATGAGTTAATGTGCTTGCTACGACGGCGGTGAGAAAAGCAACGAGGCTATTTTGTCTCAGCCGCCCAAGCCTCTTGGGCTTCACTTACGGTCTACCTCCTTGCCCCCCTGCCCCGCCGTCCCTAGCGAGATCTTGAATGTCCTTCCAATCCCAGGTTTGGCTGCCAGGCGGCGGGTGACAGAAAAGCCGGACTCATTAAAATCTAGTCAGGTGTTTTGGGGCCAATGATGGTAAGCGGTACTTTCCCCTCGTCAACTATCTGCACTTTAAGAAGGTATTTTCTATCACATTTCATTTATAGGAGTCCAGCTTTTTTTGTCATTCGCTTGGCTGCTTGTACATGGAATGCCCTACGTCTATGGACAGCGTAAAAATCGGCAACTTTATCAGGTAGTAGAGGTATCGTCGGAGATCGTCAAATCACACTGACGAGGAAATACTTGACCTTGGCTAGAGACGGTCGAGTCGAGAGCCAGTGCTAATGCATATTTGTTTGCTGCCAAGTCAGTCGCTGCGATGTTGAGCAAATCATCAACTCTTGCGCCATTATTCGCTACCAGAATGCGAGACACGAAGGTCTTTGGGGGCCGGAATGGGATCCGTCATGGCTGAAGGGGCTGGCCGTCTGAGGCAGCGCATAAGCGATGTGGATTTAACCATCCGGATGTCACAGAGAGTCGCCGTCTTTGTTGACGCCAGGGTCTGAACCAATATGGTCGTCATGAGGTAGGGGTAGTAGTACATAGCCCAGGGGCTTCGGAGGAAAGGGCGGGAATCTCGGAGGCTGAATCAAAACCCCGCAATGGTCCACTGCAAGCCACATCCGAAGCTTGGCAAGATGCTGTCTGGCAAGATGCTGTCTGTCGAAACCAACAACATTGGGATACAGAAGGACTATTGCAAGAGAGATGGAGGCTGCACCGCACGTCATGGTAGCACATCACCAATAAAGGGGAAGGAAATACCACATCTGACGAGATCGTAAAAGATATTCACCTCCCTTTCTGCTCCTATGACTAGCAGCAACCTTGGAATTTGCCTGGCTCACTCAGCAAACTCGACGTCATCTCCGGGGTTATATCACGCACTTGCTGCCACGGAGCGTTTGCCCCTCGGCTGTCTCCATCCCAGAGCCAGGTCATACTGTCTCAATTCTTTTCTCGATTATCTTCTCTTGGTAGAGGCGGCAGAGCTGTATCAAACTTGGCCTGACGGCCGCCTTCTTGTTCCATCTCGTTCATGCCTTTCGAAGTACGCGCCCTTCCAAAGCGGCTAGCGCTATTTGTCGCATTTCCCAAGAATAGGCTTCTGCTTGTTGTCGAGGGCTAGCCTCCACTTCCGACTGCCAAGTATGGACATTATTGTCAGTTTCGTGGCCAGAATGGCCTCTATAGTTCCCGTTGCGGGCCTGGGCGAAGGTTGTGGGAAGAAAGACATTGACCGGTAACAGAGACAGTCTTATTTCGGCTGTCATGCTTGGGTGCACTGCGTCCGCGGGGGCTTCTTCGGTCGTTGTGGCACCGCTGCTCTTGGTCACGCTTGTCTTGGCTACGTCCCGTATTTCTCAGCGGCTCCTCCAGTTCCGATTCCGACTGTGCGTTGTTCAACCTCCGTCGTTGCCCGGGCTTAGAGTGTCTCTGCCGTCGAGTCTCGGGGCGTCTATTTGCCTCGTGGATGTTACCCGCTACCTCATGGCGTCTCTCATCTCGTGCGAAGGCTGGCGCAGCCCCCTGGGATTGTGCTGTTCCTGGACTTGGGCAAATCTCAACAATTTCTACTTCGACTTCAGGATGTTCATCCGTAACGATAGAGACACTTGTTCGAACATGACACTTGACCAAGTGAAGTTCGGGAACCAATTCGGCCCATTTCCGAGACTCAAATAGTCCATTCTTTGTTCTTTCTGGTATAACCTGATTTTTGCAAAGCCGAGTTGTATCATTGGCTCGCAACCGAACAGAGACATCTCAAGCTGACAGGACAGAACCTCGAGATCCAAAAATGTTGGTAACCCGTTGTCCAGTGCCGGGGTGCGTTCTTTTCGTGTCTCCTTCGCCGACGTTCAACTTCAAGTCCGCAGCCTCTCGCTCCACCAGTCGACCAAATTCAAGTCTGGCAGTCTCGATAAGGGACAGGACGCTCTTGATTTTCTCGCTGAGGGGTCTTGTTGGTTCGGCTCTGCCTCTTTCCAGCTGACAGTCTTCGGTGCCAAGATCCCTGTTGTTGTCCAGTCCCCGACGAACGGCATGTCGAATACAATCGTGACCTGTGTCCCTTTCCGATGCGCTTTGCCGCCGAGTGTGGATGTGTGATTCGGGGGCCACGATTTCCCCGTCGAAACAGAAAAACCTAGAGAAGCTTGAGGCAGACCTGGGAGCATACCAAAGATCGGTGTGGCCACGCCTTGGGGAATAGCCGAAGAAGTAGTGTGTGGATGCCGATATCCCTTCTCGCAAGGATTGGCGGATCCTCAAGTTGCCATCCGGCGTCCGGTATAAGACGTATCTGGCATTCTCCTTGATGTACGCGTCTGTATATGAGCCCGTCCTCCTCCACCAAATGGGGACAGGAACCATGTCACTTCGCTGCGCTGGACCCTTCGAGCCCTTTTCCCAGCATCTTCCCCAGTCGTCTGCCCAGAGGGTGATGCTTTCGTGGCGATCGAAAACTGCCCATTGCGCACCATTGGGTTGGCCACGGGTGGTTGCGAAACGCCGACGGCCGTGTGCATTTCGATTTGGCAAGTGAGCTCGTACATTGTCGTATGTAACCGGGTCCAGAATACGAGTATCAAATGTGTCGAGTGGAAAGGGAGGCGCGCTTGCTGTCTGAACAGATCCATGAAAGCGATGATTTTGGTGGCTGTTCACATTGTCACAAGCAGGGTGTCGCTGCTTTCTTTCAGTTTCATTTGGCTGCTCCCTGTGCTCTTGGTTGTTGTGGTCCATTTCTTCTCGTGTGGTCAAATAATCTGACCGTGGCATGTGTACGTCATATCTGGCATGGCTTGGTGCATAGTGCCGAGAGGTCGCCAAAATCTTCGATGCCTTGTATGTTATTACTTTCTCCAAAGGTGGGCTCATATTCCATAAATCCGCATGGGTGCCTTGGTACAACGAAATGATTCTGAAATGTCGGGGCGAAGAGTGTGAAACAATCGACGAAAGAAAAGAAGTGATCTGGTCTACGGATAGTATGAGAAGATGCTAGACCCGAAGGCCTTGTCTAAGTTGAGCGTCATTCGGGAGGGAGGGACCAAGATGTTGTATTTTTGCCGGTCTAGAAATGCCAGATTAACGGTATTGAGCCGAAGGCTTTCAACCCCTTTGGACGTCCTTATTAGAGGTGAACCAGACTTTCAAACAGAGAGAATAAGAAACCATATTTATTTTTGAGAATGAAAATGCATGCCCAGTTGTAGTGAAGTGTCAAACATGACGTTGCAGCCGAGGCTTGGCAAGGGACAGTGTAATAGCCTTCCAGGACTTGTAGATATTGTTATATTTCCAACTTGCGCAAGGTGAGCATCGAAGAAAACATGATTCTACTAAGACCAGATAGAACAGGTGACATTGTTTTAATGGACCACAGGGGGGCCCAGAAGGTTCGAGTTGGAACAATCTGGTGTTTTGTTCTGGGTCGATGTCTGTCCCTTCTGTTCTGAGCAACAAAGACCTGATGTGTCTTGCTGAAGGATTGACCTGAAGTGCCTAAACGTACCGTCCGCCCATACTAAAGACTGTTGTTAAAGATAAAAGCACAAAGAGCAATGTGAGGTACAGCGACGGTGTATAATGGCATTGATGAACAATTAAGATGTCTACCATATTCCAGCTTTGTTTGGTTCCCTTAGGCCACGAGGAATGCCGAGACTGGACAGGAGTTATATAGAACCATCTTGAACGATGCTGACATGAATGCATTCCCACGTACATCAGAGCACACATACTTCGCATCATAAATATACACCCTCTCGAGTGTCCGGAAACGTTTAGCTATACAAGTGAAACCGATTCGACGTCAAAACAACAGCAGAATTGAGCATCCGTAGCCATGTGCTTGACCAACGTGACATACTCATGCCACCACAAGGAGAAGCACATCCTGAAGTGTCGCAAGCTCTGGTCCGCAAGGACAACCTGGTGTTGCTACCCCGCCTTCCTGCTAGTCTTCGGCTGGCCGACAGAAGAGCCTTGCAAAGGCTTCCTGGCGGAGAAAGCAATCATCTCTCCCAAGCCATGCCCAGAGTGT
Source organism: Colletotrichum shisoi (assembly GCA_006783085.1). Lineage (NCBI taxonomy): Eukaryota > Fungi > Ascomycota > Sordariomycetes > Glomerellales > Glomerellaceae > Colletotrichum > Colletotrichum shisoi. Next base: position 12,710 of record PUHP01000122.1, on the reverse strand, counting down.
ACCGAAGCAGAGCAGTTCGGCCCCCAGACTAAGGGCATTGTACCGAGCAAGTACCGCCACAAGCTCACGCCCGAGGCGCTCAACTCCTCAAGGAAGCGCATGATGGAGCAGAAGGAGAAGGAGAAGGATGAGGTTGTCAAGGACCGGTGGTACTCGCGAGTTGAGAACTTTCAGGAGACGCTGAGGAAGCGGGAGCAAGAGGAGCGGCTAGAACGAGAGGCCGCCCCCTATACCAACGCCAATACCAGCAAAACCCTACCCGATATGCCTTTGTTCGTGCATGTCCCGCTCAGCAACCGTTGGGGCAATCCGAGCTATCATTACCCGCGGCACGTTGCGGAAGCATATGATGCCCCTTTCCCTACCCATTCCCCGTCGAAAGAGTTTATTCCCTCGAACCAGTATGAGCAACAGCAACAGCAACGGCCACAGCGGACCGCGTATCCACCAAACCAGCCGATCGAAAACATGGACGCCGTCTCAAGAGACCAGGATCAGACGACTACCAACTCGGAGCCAAACCACTTGGGTCATCAGCGGCACGGAAGAGACCATGGCGCCACCCCAGTCGACAATCACAGGTATGCACAGCATACTTTGAGCCCAGCGGACAATGTGGATCGACACCTGTACGCATCGTCCCAACATGCGGGCCTGAATCCCAACCCATACCGCAGTTCCGAAGGAGAGCGGGCGTCTAGAGATCAGGGACCACACAGCACCGAGATCCAACACCAGCAGACGCAGAATTCGCTCTACCGCCAGACCAGGCACACCGAGCCCAAAAGTCTCAACAACCCCAACCCCAATGCGGCGGCGGCGCCGCTCATCGCGGAGCGACGGGGGCACAAGAAGCCGCAAGCCTTGACCGGAGAGCGTTCGAGGCCCAGAGGGCCCCGCCGCCGAGGTACCGAGCCTACGTCTCCGGCGAAGACACCAAAGTCGGGCTCACTGAAGGGATTCTTCTTCCAGGGGTTCGGGAGCAGCTCGCGCAGTAGCGAAGATACTCATCGTGGCAGAGGCGATAGCCACAATGTTCCTTCGGACGTCCACTCGGACAACAGCTCCTTTGTGTGTCGCGGGTCCCGCGACGTGGAAAAAGGAGGAAAATAATGACTCCTTCACGACCCGTATCTCAAAGAGCGGACGGAGGTGGACGGCGAAACAAGAGGTTTTGGTGAGCGAATGCTTCGTCTTTGTTGACCTATGTACTTGTTTCATGCGTTCCTCTTCCCCACATTTGACATAGACAAACAAAGCCTTCTTTCCCTTCCAAAAATTGAAAAAAAGGGCAAGAAGAAGAAGAAAAAACCCAGCCGATGACCGAAAGAAGGACACTCGCAAGGAGTCCAATGGCAATAACGCTGTGGCAGGTATTGCAACTGACCAAGGTAACAGATCCAACGACTGACAATCTGTATACGCGTAAGCTCAAATTGGTATCTGATGAAAGTACTCCGCCTGTGAAGTGATGGCGCCTGCCCGAATGCTTCCATGCCGTGGGGGCCACAATCCCGCCTAATATCCGTCTGTTTTCTCTGCTGAACCGCTGCGTCCCTTGAGGGTTTCATCACCTCTCTACTATATTGCTGACCTGATGATAGTGCCATAGGCAAGCGGAGCAGTTAACGCGGGGCTGGCGTGCACAGTGTGGTCTGGAAAGGTATGCATGATTCATTCCACGCAATACCGGGTAAGTAAATGTTTGTCGATGGATGGGCCACGTTCACGTTTGTGTTTATTTGCCATTTTTGGCGTCACCATTCGCCTTGGAGGCCCTGAACTTGGCGATTTCCTTCTCAACGGCCTTGTCGACACGGCCCTTGAGCTCCTGTCGGTAGCCGAGCTTGAAGAGAAACTCGAGCCAGACGAAGAGAGGCGCGAGGAATACAGCCTGGACCAGGTTGTCCAGCAGAGCCGGCGCACGTCCCTCGAAGGCGCCATGTCCGATGAACTGGAAAATCCAGCAGGCGATGTGAACCCCGATGGCGGCCTGATTCATCAAGGCAGGGTTCTGGAGCCTGAAGGAGTTGCCAGCAGCGGTGGCGGCCAGGCAGATGACGGCCAGCAGAGTGCCGGCAACAGGCTCGAGGAGAACATACAGACCACCCCAAGTCAAAGCGGCCAAGGTTCCCAGGTTGAGTTCCAGGTTAGGGACAGTGAGCCAGCTAGGGAGCGGGATGAGAGTTCCCGTGTTGGTGGCCTGGGGAAGTCTGCATGAGCTCACGACGGTCAAGAAATAATCCATCTCTCATTGGCTGCTTACTAGACAAAATCCCGAAAAGAGGATGAGGGGCACACAGGCCATGTGAATGCCAATGTTGACAGTGTTGTGGTGGTAAGCCCCATACTGCGAGGTCATTCATTAGCAACTGCAGTGAGGACACATCGCACAAGGTCAAAGCTGAGGGTCGCTCACAAAGGTCAAATGCTTTTCCAAGTCGAGGGACATGATGGCGGTGGACGGAGTGACGGCACGGATGGTGTTGAGACCTAAGCCAAGGCGAGGCAGCTGACTGAGAACCGAGGTTTGTTGCAGGACACACCGAAACGAGGCTGCAGGGTCGAGGCTCAGCCGCAGGCGGATCGACAGGAGTTGGCGCGAAAGCGGACTCGCAGGACGGGTTGAGTACGGTGTGCCTTGAGCGGCAGTGTCGATCTTTCGAGAAGAGGCGGGTGCTTAGATTGACTGCTGGCGACAAGGAGAGAGGGAGAGAGAAAGAGAGATCGGGTAAGATAACTGGTGAACTCGGGCCGTGGAGGGTGATGGAAAATGGAGGAATGCCGTCGTGTTCCGGACAGGGTTGCAATGGTGTTCATATGTGGTGTCCCACCAGAGCACGCCGCCCGTACCTTCGAAGTGGAAGCGCCCGTACCTTCGAAGTGGAAGCGCCCGTGGGGCCGCTGGGGAGCGCATTTTTGCGCTTCGGTTCGGGGGATCTTGGGGAGTTTGCTACCACAAGGGCGGACGAGGGGCGGCTTGTGACTGGAAATTTTGGGGGGTTGAGTCCACTAAAAGTCACTAAAGGTGCATGCACCCAAACGTACGACGCCCCTTCGCCCAATCTCATGTCGTGGATCTGTCGTGTGAGCGTGTTGGAGGCTGGGGAGGCTTTTCTGTCCCTCTCTTTTCCTTAAGTCCCTAGGGACTTGATTTTGGTGGCCCGGAGAGTGCGAACGAACACCTTAGACAACAAATCCCATATTAATCAGTCGCCTAGATGAGAAGAAGCTGTGCCGCAAGAGGCAGAAGTTCGAGTAGCGATTCCCACATTTGCAAGTGGTGCCATCCGTCACCACATTCCTGCGACATACGATGGGGGCGTACACTACCGTTCCGTCCTCTCTTCGTTGTCCACTCGGGATACACATACTTGTTTTGGACATGTGAGTCCAAACTTCAGTTTTTCTTTCCCGAACATCGCGCTTACCCAGGTCTCTCGGAGCCATGAGCCACAGGGGCGCTCTGCACTAGCGCCGAATTCTAGCGCAAGCGCGGCGAGTGTGGCAGCTGCAGGTGTGGCTTGTCAACCCAACGATTGCTTAGGTACCCACCAACCTTCCTGCCCGGGGGGGGATGTGGCTGCTTGCAAGGCAAAAAATTCAGGAGCCACTTCTTCGCCGCAGCAAGGCCATCTCAGCCTCGTCGGCTTCATCTCGCACAACCTCTCCGTTCACTACCCGTCGAGTCACCACGCTGGCGGCGCAAATCCGATAGCGCACTACAGAGGCACCACCCGACACCCGATCGAGTCCTCGCGCTTCTATTTCCTTCGGTCTTTCTGTATTTTTTCCCCTCATCCTACCGACCTGCCGAGCTACCCCCCGCGCTTCTCACTTGCTCGCCGCTCCCGGCCCTGCCCAGCGATCCAGCTTCGGAAGCCGTGCTTCGGTTGCGTTCACTCGTCGAATCAAGCACGTCGCCCGATTTCCCAAGCGAGTGTCGCTTCTATACGAGCCAGAGAACTAGTCGCATTTCAATACAGACGCATTGTTGTCGCGCGTCGTCAACACTTCGCAGGAGTCGGATCTGGGTAGCAGCGTCAACGATCACCCGCCTCTCTCCCTCGGGCACGCTCGCGCTGCGACAACGATCAACATGTTTTTTCTCTACAACATGGAGCGCAGGGTCACCTTGCATCCCTCCTACTTTGGTAGAAACATGCACGAGCTGGTGACGAGCAAGCTGTTGAAGGACGTGGAGGGCACCTGCGCGGGAAGCTACTACATCATTTCCATCATGGATACCTTCGATATCTCCGAGGGTCGCATTCTTCCTGGAAGCGGTCTGGCCGAGTTTACCGTCGGCTACCGAGCCGTCGTGTGGCGGCCTTTCAAGGGCGAGACGGTAATTGCTACAAATCTGCCTGGCTTTGTCGGGGAAGCGGCTTCTGACATGAACCCAGGTTGATGCTGTGGTCTACTCAGTCAACCATCAGGGATTTTTTGCCCAGGCGGGACCTCTGCGGTTATTCGTGTCGGCTCATGTAGGTTCTCGCTTCCGCGCTGGCCAGGCAGTACTCTATCGTCGATAACTAACCCACGACTGCCCTTACCAGCTGATCCCGTCTGAGATCAAGTGGGATCCCAACGCGACGCCACCGCAGTTTACCAATAACGAGGATACCATCATCGAGCCGGGAACACACGTGCGCGTTAAGGTGATTGGCACGCGTACAGAAGTCGGCGAGATGTGGGCGATCGGGAGCATCAAGGAAGACTATCTGGGGTATGTCATTCTTTGCAAAGCCATGATTAGGTCTCGCTTACAAAAGTCTCCCTGCGAAGCTGCCTCCAGGATTAAATATCCCACAACAAGGGGTACACAGGGGTTCTCGAGAACCCGCGTCCCGCGTGCGCTGCGTGGGCTTCGGCCAACGCGAAGGGGCCATGTCCCTCCACCCAGGGAGCTGGACCTTGGTCATCAACCGTGGCCACCAAGGGCATTTCCACTTTCGAGGGTTGGCAATATGCGCATAAAAAACCAGTGTTGCTACCGCGCAGAGCAGACTTTTGGACAGGCCCAGACGAAATTTCGAGAGAATCGTTTAGGGCCAGAGACGAACATTCCGTTGTGCTGACAATCTGCGCTCAAGAGCAGAAGATAGAGAAAAGTTTGGAGAAGAAGAGGGAATACGCGGGCCCAATCGACCGGCGCGTTTTTTTGATGATGGACAAGCATCATATCCGGGCTGCGTCTTGGAAGTTGTACAATACCTTAGGCCACAGCTTCTTAAATTCGAAGAAACTAGAACAGCACCTGTCTATCTGGAGAGCGAGGCCACGACCACGCACCGAACTGCATCATTCGAGCTCGGCTTTAGGTTAGCCAAGTGTTTAGACGAGGGAACAATGCTTTTTGCTTTGACAGAAGCCTTCTTTGGACTGCAGTGATTGCAACCTGTGAGGTTGAGGTACCTAGGGAGGTAAGGTAGGTGCTCGCCTGCCCCCCCCAGCACACTTCCCCACGTTCTTCTACACGTGTACACCTCTGGTCCCTCATCGCAATAATCTTTACCCCGCTGCCGCCCGGAGGCGTATCTCGTGAGTTGCGGTTTGTGGATAAGTTTTCCCCAACGGGACGTTTTCCCCGGCTGGCCCATGACACCGCCTAGCCATCTCCCGGCCCGCTGCGGACCCGCCCACAGCTGGCCTGTCTTTCCCACCACCTACGTGCATGCAAGGGGGTTGGGTTCCTGCCGGCCTTCCTCCCGAGCAGCGTTGAAGCCCCCGCACTAGAAGCCCCTCTAACACAGGGCGTGGTTGACAGCGCTTGTTCGCCGTGGCCCCGATTGCGGGCGGTGCTACAACATGGTCGTACTACCTACATATCTGTACATACATAGGCACACACCAGATACCCTGAACTCACGTTGCGCAAGGCTGCATCTTTCCATTCACAGACGGTGCAGCGCATATCAATCAATTCAGTTATCTCAGGAGCACCCCAAACCCCGAAACAAAATGTCGGCAATGCAGGCAGCCAACCGGCTCCGGACGGCCTTCACTAAGGGCGGCCCCAGCTTTGGGCTATGGCAGATGATCCCCGGCGCCAATGTTTCCCGGGTCCTTGCCAGGAGTGCAGGTGTGGACTGGGTCCTGGTTGATTGCGAGCATGGAAACATTGACGGTAGACGATATTGAGGCCTCTCACCCCTGGCCTGAGCGAAAGACTCGATGTGATCTAACTTGAGCCACCAGATGGCGCTATGCACGATGCTGTGCCCGCCATTGCCGCGGCTGGTGTCTCTCCAATCGTTAGATTGCCGGATATGCAGGGCTGGATGGTCAAGCGTATGAGGCCCACCCCTTCCCTTCCTCTCATCAATCGATGGCTAGTATAACAGGCAGGACTTGGCTGACGATGTTCACAGGAGCCTTGGATTGCGGCGCTCACGGGGTAGGGTCGATATATTGAAACCGGAGGCCTCAGTCAGAAAAAAAAGGAGACTTTACTGACGCACTTGGGAAAATTCAAAAGATCCTCGTCCCCCTTCTCCGAACCGCCCAGGAGGCCAAGGACCTAGTCCAGGCCGCCAAGTTCCCGCCGTGGGGACGCCGGGGTTTCGGCTCGCCGCTGGCCATGGAGCGGTTCAGTCCGGCGCCGAGCATGACGGAGTATCTCCAGCACGCTAACGACAGCCTCCTGACCATGGTCCAGATCGAGACCAAGGAGGCGCTGGAGTCCATCGAAGACATCGCGGCGGTCGAGGGGATCGACGTGCTCTTTATCGGACCCTTTGATCTTGGTCAGAAAACCCCGAGCCCACGTTGGCGTTCGGTCGACCATCTAACAAGCATGATGTAGGAAACAACATTGGTCACCCCGTGATCAACGGTATCATCAAGAAGGAGCTGAGCGACGCCATTGACCGCATCCTCGAGGCGACGCACAAGGCTGGAAAGAAGGCAGGCATCTTCTGCACGAGCGGCGAGCAATCCAAGTTCTTCGCGGACAAGGGTTTCGACATGATTAGCGTGGCGACGGATTACACGGCATTGCAGTTTACATTGTCGGAGTCGTTGAGCATCGCCAGGGGGGCGGCGAAGCCAGCCAAGGGTGGATCGTACTGAACTGATGCCGGGAGGAAGGGGAGGATACAAGAGGGCGTGATGCGTAGCGAAGGGGGATTAGGTAGGCTATGCTGTTTGCCAGGGATGCTTGGTCCGCCCGCCGAGCGGAAAGAGGCAAAAAAACTCTAAAAACTCTGACGCTTCACTTCTTGCACTCGACTTGATCCATCTTGGCCTCGATCTGATCCGGATCGAAGCGATGCATAAGCTTGACGGCCTTGCCCACTAGCTTGGGGTCCTCCTCAGGAGCCTCGGCTTTGCTGATGTGGATCTGGGGCAAGTTAGAACGTGAAGGGCTGTGAAGGTTGAAGTTGGTTTTCATGGTGTGCTTCGGGCATGTCGGACGCCCATTCCCTGTACCGTGGGCTCTACACAAAACGCAAGATGAGAGGAAGCAAAACGTACCACCGGGACATCAAAGTCATACAGGTCCCTCCAGCTCTTCGCGTCCGGCGCGGTGATGTTGATCTCCGTAAAGGCAAATGGCCTCCTGTCCCAAACGTTGGAGAGCGCCGATTTGGCGCGTACGCACAAGCCGCACCCATCGCGGGCAAAAAGAGTGATCCGGCATGCGTGAGCCTTCTGGAAGAGTCGACGTGTGGGCATGAACATTGTTTCCGGTTATTGATCTTGAAGATCGTCGCAGATCTGGATGGCGATTGTCCAAGGGGTTTCTTGATTGACTCCACGCTTGACGTCTATCCCGTCCACACACGCACACACACACACACACACACACACACGCAGAGGGTACGGTGCCAAAGCAAGGAGGAGTGCTGGGAGGGGAAAGAAGCTCGCAGGCTATGAAACAGCTTCGTTCTCGCTCAGCTGGGCAAGGAAGCACGACGGCGCCAGAAACGAATGCTGGCGTCCGGGGATCAGGGTCGACAGGGCGTAGCGACGTCTGTGGGCGAATTTGATATTTTGTGAATGTGAGATGATGGGCTTGCCACGATCTGCCAGTCGACGCGAGGGTGCGGGAGGAACGCCCGTTTGTTGCTGTTTCAAACGAGTCCAATTTTAATTTAGGACCACCGTGACAAGAACAGAGTTGCAGTCGTCCAGAGTGATCTAGTGATGGTGAAATGGGCCAAAGGTAAAATGTGGGTGAGAGAACTTCCTCCCACCCCGGCCGAGTTGCAAGGACAGGCCGGAGAGCGACTGGCAGTCGGGCACATTTTTCGGTCAGTAATTCCCGTGTCCGTCTCAGTTGGGGGACCACAGTTTGGGAAGGCGGTGAACATATCGAATGCAATCACACCCCACCACCATCGGGTTGCTGTGAACGAATCAGAAGGGTGACTTGCTGGAGCTTGTGCCCGTCATGCATAATTTTGAGCCGCTTAATCGCAGTGAAGACCCCTGAGAAATTCTGGAATCCTGGAGAAGATAGCAACCCCTCCATCGACGACGACCACCGGGGGGCCCTTTTTGACAATTTACAGTCCCGGAGACCCGCCGCCCTTTCTCATCCACCACCCAAGTCTCAAACGCCAAACGTCGTCGATTACGAATTTTGTCTTTGTCTCGCCTTTTCGTTCGCTTTCTATTTCTCAAGGTCATTGCGGAAAAGCTGCACACGGCAACCCCGAAAACGACAACGAAGCTGCGAAAGCTCACCCATCTAACTGACTTACCCCTAGCCAGCCGTCCAACATGGCAGAAAAGTGCGTCCACCAGGGCTGCGGCAAGCTCTACACCGATGCAGAGGAGCCATGTGTCTACCACCCTGGCCCTCCCATCTTCCACGAAGGCCAGAAAGGTACTCACTCGCTCGCAACCTAACCCAGCCACCCACCATTTACCAACTTTGCATACACACACACACACACACACACACACAGCTTCGTCATATTCAATGGAGAACGCGTCTTTTCCGTTCTTGTCCCGTGTGGTTGCGGGAGGGTTTCCCCCTCTTTCGTCCAATCGATCTTCTCCCATTCCTTCCTTAAGTCCAGTTCAGCCGCTACCCGAACGCATTGGCATCGATTCGCACGAGACACCGCGGCTAACCTAACCGATCATTACCAAACAGGCTGGAAGTGCTGCAAGCCCCGCGTCCTCACTTTTGAGGAGTTTATGACCATCCCCCCCTGCACAACCGGCAAACACTCCACAACCGACCTACCTCCCAAGATCGAGCAGAAGCCCCAGGCGGACCCTGACGCAGCGCCTTCCCTCGTCGATAAGCTCGCCGCCTCGGCACCTGAACCGGGCCGTAAGCCACTCTCTCAAGCTACCCAGGCCGCGCCCTCACCTCCTCCTCCACCCCCGGAATCCGAGTCCGATGACGCCTCACTCGAGATCCTCGATGGCACTACCTGCCGTCGCAAGGCCTGCTCAGTCACCTACCGTAAGGGCGCCTCCCGCGACGGCGAATCCTGCGTCCACCATCCCGGCGTGCCCATTTTCCACGAAGGATCCAAGGGCTACAGCTGCTGCAAGCGTCGCGTGCTGGAGTTCGATCAGTTCATGAAGATTGAGGGCTGCAAGACTAAGGACCGTCACCTCTTCATTGGTAGTGGCAAGAAGAAGAATGCTGCCGCGGCCGGCGGCGAGGAGAAGCTCGACACCGTCCGCACCGATTTTTACCAGACGCCCTCCACCGTCATCGCCTCCTTCTTCCTCAAGAAGATTGTCAAGGACTCGGCCAAGATCGAGTTCAAATCGCAGTCCATCGCGCTCGACCTGCCGACGTCGGACTTGCCGCCCAAGCGCTACACCACCGAGGTGCCCCTTTTCGCCCCAATCGACGTTGGAAAATCCACCTTCAAGGTCCTCGGCACTAAACTTGAGGTGAACCTCGCCAAGGCCGGCGGTGAGTCGTGGCCAGTCCTGCGCAGCGACGACCGTCTCACCGGTGAGATATTACAAATCGGCAAGGCTGGGCGTCTGCAGTAGACATGTTGACTACCATGTCATGGATTTACGCTCTCGCGCTTCGCGTCAAGCACGTTTATCACACGGACTTTCGGATTTAGAGGAGTTCGGGGGAAGGGGGAAAGAAAAGAAACGAGGCCAAACGTCAGCGAGAAGAAACGAAGAGGGAATGCGAGAGGGAAGAACACGTGTGCGAGACACGGGGTTTCCCGGACGCAAGAAGAGACAGTAAAGAAGCACGCAAGAAAGGCTATAGATAATCATGTGAGGCACGAGGTGTCTTTATGTCGCAAACCAAGGATGCTGTGCTGCCTGTAGCTAGCTGTAATCTAAAGAAAAGAAAGTAAAACAAGAAGAACTTCAACGTCAAACCCCAAGACATGTTGTTTCTGACCCCCACACCCTCTCGAAATGAGGCCTCTCTCAGGTCTCTCTATCTCTTGGTATGCCGGCTGTGTCAGTGAACCAGGTACCCAGACATGAATGTCCGCCATGGCATGTGACGAGGGTCCTGGCGAAAATCACGCGCGCGGCCTCGTCCGTTGACTCGATGATGGGTTTTGGCTTCCACTTATGGACAGCAGCAGGGTTTGAGGAGGGAGGGGGAGCAGGGAACGAAGGATTGCTCAGACACACAAGCACAGCAGAGCATGTCCAGTCTGAACAATGCAGAGAGAGACAGAGAAAGGGAGACAAACGAGATGTCCGCAATCCAGTGAGATGCTAGGCCCCTCTCCCATCCCCTCGAGCACAGTCGTTCATCCACCCGTGGGAAGAATCGGAAACACGACCCCGTGCCTCTCTCGGTACACTGTTGCGCCTATGAAGAGGGCGTGATCAAGAAAGGGGGGAAGAACGAAATTGTTGAGATGACGAGTTGCGAGGACTCGCTGCTGCTCGCATCCGCGCCCACCCCTCCCACCCCACCCCTTCTTTGTCCGAGAGCCCTTGGCACCCGAACCATTGGCTTCTGCGTGTCTTTTCGCGATGAGCAATCACTTTCTTGGTGACGAATGCGTTTCCGGAGGGTTAGAGCTCTGTCTCTTCGCACGCCGCTCGCAAGCAAACACTGATGGAAGTGTTTGTAATCTATGGATGGATGGATGGATGGATGGCCTATCTGACCTTTTTCCATTCTACCAAAGCCTATTTTCCTGGCTCCCTTTAGATCTGCCTTTTTCTCACGCCAACTAGATAGGGACATTACAGTAGCTTAAATCTCTTGATATAAATAAGAAATGTTGAGGGGACTTGAGTAGACCCAGTTTCTCCCGGAAACCGTCTATACCTGGAGTCCCAATGATACCTCTAACCAAATGCCGACGCTAGCGAACATCCCCGACTGATGATATATCTCGAGAGGCAAGACGAGGCAGTCAAAAGTCATGGGGTCTGGACTTTTAAGATTAATGCAAAAAAGAAAAGAAAAAGAGAAATCTTGGCTCGTTGCAAAAAGGCTGTTTAAAAGAGGAAATGGGAAGCAAGTAAAAACTCACCCTCCCCTCAACGCCGACCCGTGGCAGCTTCTTTTGCCAGGGCGTGGCCGACCGACCGCACGGATGCCAGTGCGCGAAAGAAATAGTCCAGTATCTGTCTAGTCAACCACCCCCACCCCCCCCCTCAGCTGCGAAACCTAAAACGCCAAGCCTGCAATGTGGACTCAAAAACAGAATCGGACATGGTCAAGAACCAAATCGTCGAGGAAAGAAGGGAGCAGAGGAGGCTTGAGCCGCCGCAGATGGCGAAAAGTGGACAAAAAAGGGAAAATGCAGAACACAATGGTATAAGAAAACTAGATCCCACGGCGATGCGGGCATCGTCATCCCGCTCGGCCGGCGTCCGCTCAGCGTCTTGGCCACCGCGCCATGACGGGGGGGGGGTTGCTGCTCGCTTCCACTGGCTTGCCACATGCTTAGCCTTCTTGGTTGTTCGTCTTGATAAAAAGACGGCCAGTTCAGCGCCCGCCGAATGGTCAGGTGACCAAGGTGCCCGGATTGCTTGGCTTCCCTAGTGCGGGAGGACCGGTGCCAATATGTCCGGCGGGCGGGTTGATCTTGGAGTTCGGTCTGGCCAGGCATAGGTCTTCCCCTCAATAGGCAGGGATCGACCATGACAGAGCACCCAAAGGGGTAAAAGGGAGAAAACTCAAAGAGGACGGGACGTGGCCAAGACCGTCCAAGTGAGTGGTAAGAACGGGCGTCTTGCTGTCATAATTCTCCATAGTTGCGTAAACGGAGATGCAGCGTGGAGTGCCACAGCATCATGTCTGCAGGGACTATGCTTGTTTGTACCCGGTGCCATGACGTGGGGGTACGTCGTGGGCAGGGTTGTAAAAAATACTAGTAGTATTTAGTATACTAATACTAAACTTAAGTAAGTCTAGTATTAGTACTAGGTTTTAGATACTAGGCCTAGTATTAGTAAGTATTAGTATTAAGGTAATAAGTATTAGTATACTTAAGGAAGTATTAGTATACTAATTAGTAAATAAAAACAAATAAAAATAATATAAAAATAATATAAAATATATATAAAATATATATAAATTAATATATATTTAAAAAATTATGAATAAATACTAGATTATAAGTTCAATTATTAAGCTAATATAACCTAACTAATTTAAATATAAATAGTATAATATAAAATATATAAATACTATTTTAGTAGTATAAACTAATAAAATTAAGTATAAATAGTATAACTTAAGATATATAAATACTATTTAAATAATATAAGCTAACTAAGTTAAGTAT
>PUHP01000121.1:22953-52790 GCA_006783085.1 Colletotrichum shisoi | reverse complement strand
GGGGGGGGGAAGTGCCTGTATTTAATCGTTTGGGATAAAGCCAGTTGAGTGGTGGGCTTGATAGAATCCTCCACGGCTAGCAAGACGGTGTAGGCTCCGAAGAGGGAAGAAGGGGAAGTCCCGGTAACCGAGAGTCTAAGCTGCCGCTTGCATTTCCTACCTAGGTTAGGTAAGTCGCGATGGCATCGCACAGTGACGCCGAACGGGTGGAAGAAAAGAGGCGGGCAGGCAGGCCTTGATTCCAGGCCTGTCGTGTTCACTCCCAAGGGTACCCCCGCATCCAGTACGTCATGCCCGTAGCTCCTTGTCCCGCCCGCCCCATTTGCTCCTATCTTTTTTTTTAATAGGGGTTTCTTTGGCTCCCGGGCGTTGACCGTTCGCCGGCTCTCTGCGCTATCTAAGTCCTGCACGACGACGTTGTCATTGTGTCATTTTCTTTTCAATCAACCGGGACGAATGAATCAACGGGCTTGTTTTAATTTCCGAGCAACCACGTAGCAAGCTCGACTCCAAAATGAAGAGGAAGAGGAAGAGGAAATGAAAGAGAAGGAGGGAGGGAGGGGGAAAACAGAACACCTCTCCTTCCTTAGAAACCCAAACTCGACGTGTTTCCTCCATCACTTATCGCGGACTCGTGTGCAAGCCTCGTGCGCTCTGCATAAGACTTCTTTAGGTCAAGTAAGGTACTGTAGGGCACAATTCCACCATCTGGTCATCTCATGTCGGATCGCAACCCCGTGTCGTCGCTTATATGGAAGAACAGCCATCTCCGGCTGACGGTACCATCCATCCGGCTGATGGAGTCCCCCTCACGAGTGATATTGATCAAGTGCTACCCCAACTTCCTAACAAGTCCTACGGCAGCACCCTCTCAGGTGCCGAGTGCCACCATCCACGACACCTTCCGCATAGACGCTCCCTCCGACCGTGTCGAATGGGTCTGGGCTTCTTTCCGCTGCGGAAAACAATGGGGTTCAGCTGCGTTGGGCCCGCGTTGGCCGAGATTCCATCCACAAAGATCTAGACCTCTGCTGGTGCAGATGGAGCAAGCACGTGCCAATACCATACCATATGAAGTCATGCCTTCTCTTACGCTCGCGACGGCCAAGCTCGGCCCAGCACAAATGTGATTCGAATGGATTCTCCGATAGCGCATTGCAGCGGATATCTTGGTTGTAGGTAAACAAGAAAGAAAGGAAGAAAGAGATTTCTCAAACATCTCAGGCGTTACCATCAGACATCTATCCTGCTGGCTGTTTCTGATAGCAATGTGAATCCTGGTCGTTGCATCCGCGTCCCACGGGACTCCCTTGGGTCCCCGGTACCAGGTACTTCGAGATCGACGCTTGGCGCTCAACGTTCAACCTTCTGCTAGTTACACCTACCCGCACCCCATTGTAGCTCTACCACCCCGCCGAGGCTGCGCAAGCAAACCCGTCGGTGACCCTTTCGACGACCAATCACCGTAGGTCCTAAGAGCCACTTTCAGCCATCGGCCGCTGGCTAGTGGCTGGCTTCTGCCGTAGCCTGCATTTGTACATACAGTGGACACCTCTACGAAGTCGGAGCCAGCCTAGTATTCTTCGCATTGGCATTGAAGCCTGTCGACACATCTCGAAAGCTACCTTCCACCCTCGTCGCCAGTCCACGAACTCCCGTCGAACCGACTCCCCCATCTTCCACTCTGCGGCGTCCGACGAGCCGGTCTGTTCATGATCGTTACCCATCGCTTTCGGAGCTCACGCGCGAGCCGCTGGCCTGCCTGCCGCTTCCCCCTCCATTCTGGATCTTACTCCGTCGCCAATCCGTGAAAGCCGAAACCGCCGCAAACCCGCAATCTCAACATGGTATCGGCGACGGATATCGCCGGGGCGACCCTGCGTCTTGTTCGTACGTCTTCTCGGCTCCCCGCCTTTCCGACTTGAAGAGCGCAAGCTGATATGACCGTGCCAGAACGCGCCGCCGAAGAAGGTGACTCGGAGAGTATGCTGCCGGCCACTCCCTTCCAGCCCTTGCGTGTCCGACGATGTTTGCGACTGACCCTATACTGCAGGCTCCGATGGCTCCCAAAAGGAGATCTTTGCTGCATGGGCGCTGTTCATCTCCATCATGCTTCTCATCACCGCTTTCCTGACCAGCTACTTCCTCCAAGAAAGAAAGATTGAGGCCGTACACGAGACCGTCATCTCCATCTTTGCAGGTTCGTCCCCGTCGTCTCATTGCCACCTGCTGGGTAGCATCTGACACCCGCTCCAGGAATGACTGTCGGCCTTCTGCTGCTCGTGACCTCTGGCGATTCGATCCGAAACCTCATCAGCTTCGACTACCAAATCTTCTTCAACCTACTGCTTCCTCCGATCATCCTGGCTTCGGGCTACGAGCTACATCAGGCCAATTTCTTTAGGAACATGGGCACCATCTTGACTTTCGCTTTCGCCGGGACGTTCCTATCGGCCGTAGTGATCGGTCTCATCCTCTGGCTTTACGCCTTGACGGGGGTCGAATCCATCAGCATGTCGTTTGTCGATGCTATTTCTGTCGGCGCGACTCTGTCGGCTACTGACCCTGTGACGATTCTGGCCATCTTCAACTCGTACAAGGTCGATCCCAAACTGTACACC
Organism: Colletotrichum shisoi; assembly: GCA_006783085.1. Taxonomy (NCBI): domain Eukaryota; kingdom Fungi; phylum Ascomycota; class Sordariomycetes; order Glomerellales; family Glomerellaceae; genus Colletotrichum; species Colletotrichum shisoi. The sequence continues at coordinate 50,169 of PUHP01000121.1, read as the reverse complement.
ATTATTTTTGGCGAGTCGATCCTTAACGATGCCATTGCTATCGTCATCTTCGACACGGCTCAGAAGTACAAGAAAGGTGACGCGTCTAAGCTTGGTTTCTTGAGTTTTTTCGAAGGTATCGGCATCTTCTTGATCGTCTTCTTCGGTAGTATGTTAATCGGTGTGGTTGTGGGCGTTCTAATGGCGCTACTTCTGAAGCTCACATACATTCGACGATACCCCAAGAACGAGAGCTGCCTCGTTGTGCTGGTTGCATATGCCACCTACTTCTTCTCCCATGCCATTCACATGTCCGGTAAGAACCTTCTAATAAGCCCCTACTCTTCTATTCAGCTGAGTGTATTGTTAACAATCTCGTAGGCATCGTATCTTTGCTGTTTTGTGGCATTACATTGAAACACTACGCCTATTTCAACATGTCTCGGCGAACCCAGCTTACGACCAAGTTTATATTCCAGATTCTCGCTCAGCTGTCAGAGAATTTCATTTTCATTTACCTCGGGCTCGCATTGTTTACGGATAACGCCTTGCAATTCCGACCTCTACTCATTATCATCACCGTCTGCGCGGTCTGTGCCGCGCGATGGGTGGCGGTGTTCCCCTTATCCCGTCTCATCAACTGGGTCATCCGTTACAGGGCCCGGCGAAGAGGCGGAGACGTGAGCGATGAGCTTCCCTATAACTACCAGGCCATGCTATTTTGGGCTGGCCTGCGCGGAGCCGTCGGCGTTGCTCTTGCGGCATTGCTCACTGGCGAGAACTCGTATGCCTTGAAGGCCACGGTTTTGGTGGTTGTGGTGCTTACCGTCATTATCTTCGGTGGCACAACGGCGCGTATGTTGGAAATCCTTGGTATCCAGACCGGGGTTGTAGACGAGATCGATAGCGACGATGAGTTCGATATTGAAACGTTCAGTGGCGGTCAGTATGCTAAGCGCACCGGCACTGGTATTGGCTACACTCCCCGACGGAATGGCAGCCTGTCGCTGGACAACATTGGGTTGCGCAACGGCGCACGGCCACCCGTGGGAGGAGAGCGCAGTAGTTACGTGTCCGGCTCACACTCGCCAAATCCGATCAAGAGACAGTCGAGTCACAGCCGCAAGAACTCTGAAGTCGAGAGGACCGATCTCTTGGGCCGCAGCGGCAACACGACGGATTCGGACTTGGAAAGCGACATTGACACGTCGGACCTCCCGCCCCCGGCGCGTCGGGAACCTCGCCGGAGGAGCCCCACAATCCCCGGCGCGTCGCAATCGTCAGTGACGTCGGGTGGCCTTCTCGCGCAAACCGAACCCGTGGGCGCTGTGGCCACGGCGCCCCATCACGTCTCGGCAACGTCTGCCATCAGACAGCTCTTCAGCCACGGCGCCGAGGATGCGGCGGGTCTGTTCAGGCAGCTGGACGAGGACTACATCAAGCCGAAGCTGTTGCTCGACGGAGGGAGCAGCAGCCGGGGGAACGGCTCCGGTTCGGGCCCGGGCCCGGGCCAGGTTTAGCTTGATACTATCGACCGATGTGCTATTTAAGTGTCGATGGGTTTCTTGCAAATGCCATTTTAAGGCGGTTGGGTTCCCTTATAAAATCGGGCATGTAACGCACTCCTGGGCGATTCTTGAAGGCCCAAGCATGACGGCGGCGTTCTGGGTGTATATCAATAGAGCTGGGTTCTTTCCGAAAGACATACGTTTGTTGTTCAAGGGTGAATATGACGAAAGTGATCCGCTTTGTCGATGGTTGTCGCAAGTACCCGCTAGTTGTCTGATGGCGATGTTGAAGCTCACTCATGCATCATGGCTTGGCTGTAGTTGATTTATGGGGTAAACGACAAGCTAAAAGGGTGGAGAGGGTAAGAGTCAGTCTGTTCAGATGGCAAGAGAATGAATGGCGTGTGTTTGTCCGTGTTAGAAGAACTGGACCTGTGCGTCTACCGGACATGACATCGTTGCTTCCCGTCTCACTTCAAGATCGCAACATGGGTAGGATGGCGGGGCGAATAAATCACGGACGACGGATAGGACCAAACACCGAGGTGGCTTTCTTTCCCCTTTCGTCATTTCATCTTTTTCTCGTCGGCCGGCAGCTAGGCTTGTCTTCCACCACACTCTCTAGTAGCAGGAAGTTCCCTCTTCCGTGCTGCAGCTACAGCTACAGCGGCAACCACCGCCATCCTTTCTTCGTCTTCGCATTATAAGTGTTTACCTACAACCTAAACCTAGGGTTGGTAGGTTGTTTTTGCTTTCGAACCTCTCCGTTGGCAGCGAGAATCTCACAATTGGTGGGGTGTTGTTTCTATGTACATTTCCGTCTGCTCGCGCCGCCGGTGCTCTCCCGTCTTGTTTTAACGCCATCTAACTTGCAAACAAGAAAAACTGTAAAAAATGGTGTTTCTTTGGCAAGACGGGGCCGCGAACGGCGCGACGACAATGCGAAGGTGCCCTGATCTTTCCGTCCCCTTATGGGCATCCGTCCGCGCCTTCCGCAACCGCTCCTCTCCGTATGGTGTGCTATCGCCACACCCTTGGCACTCCTCTCCGCTAGCCTTCAGACTTTCGAGTCGTCTTCGCACAGTGGCTTTGTATTGTGGTTCTGTTAGAAATTGAACCCTTCACCCGGCTCACGTCGCGGGCGTAGCTGAGGGTGTTGCGCTACCGCTAGCTTGACGCTGCTGCTGAGCTTGTTGTGCCGCCTGCTGTGCCTGTTGTTGCGCTTGTGGTTGAGCCTGCGCCTGTTGCTGCATCTGAGGCGTCTGGGCCTTCTGCATCTGAGGCGTCTGGGCCTTCTGAGCCTGCGCCTGTTGCTGCATCTGAGGCGTCTGGGCCTTCTGCATCTGAGGCGTCTGGGCCTTCTGCATATGAGGCGTCTGGGCCTTCTGCATCTGCGGTGTAGGAGGCTTCTGGACAGGAGGTACAGGTGCGACGGGCGTCGGAGGCTTCTGAACCTGTTGAACGGGCGTGTGAGGAGTTGGAGGCTTCTGGACCTGTTGGGCCTGTTGAAGGTGCTGCTGCGCCGGTTGAGTAGGCTGAGCCGAAGGGGTTCGTTGGACCTGCTGGGGCTGATGTTGTTGCTGATGTTGAGCCTGCTTCGGCAGCTGCTGGGGCTGGGGCTGGGGCTGTGGCTGTGGCGTTGGCTGGGCTCGAACCTGGTGTTGCTGGTGCTGGGTATGCTGCGGTTGGACATGTTGCTGCTGGGCGTGAGGCTGTTGGCCATTTTGCTGCTGCTGAGCATGATGTTGCTGGCCATGCTGTTGCTGCTGATGGTGCAATTGGGCTTGTTGGCCGTGATGCTGCTGATGGTGCGTCTGCTGGTGCTGGCCGTTCTGAGGTTGGCCATTCTGGACAGCAGCAGCCGCCGCTTGTTGCTGCTGTTGCTGCCTGAGAAGAGCAGCATATTGATGCGGGCTGGTGGTGGCCGCAAGGCCATTGGCGATACCGGGGGACGCGGCACCTCCACCGCCGGCAGCCGCATTCATAGCATTTTGCGACATGTTCGTTCTTTGTGCAATCATCAAGCGCGTGAGATATTCCGTGGCAGCTTGGCGGACCTGCTCGGGTGTCAGGTTCGGGTTCTTTGCCCTGTACTGATTCTCCAGGTTGTTCAGCTGGACTTGAATGCTGGCAGGCACCTGAGTCAGGGGCCGGGGTGAGCCCGCAGTACCGTTCGGCATGTGGAGGCCTCCAGCTGGAGGCGTCGATACTCCAACGCCATTAGCGCTGTTGACCGATGCCATCAACGCTTGGGCGTTGGCGTAGATGTTTTGCTGGTTGACCCCGTTGACCCCGTTGGCGCCATTGACACCATTAACTGAAGCAGGCCGCATGTTGGGCGGGGAGTGGGATTGAGATGCGTGAGATGTGGGCGTTCCCTGATGCATCTGCTGACCCGGTTGCTGCTGTGGTTGGTGCTGCTGCTGCGGCTGCTGTGGGTGGACCTGTTGCTGGGCTTGCTGTTGAGCCTGCTGCAACTGAACAGCTTGCCGTTGTTGCTCCGAGATGCGGCGAGCCTGAAGCATCAAATTGACGTCGGGTTGAGGGTTGGGCATTGGCATTCTATGCTGGGCCTGCATCGCCGCTTGCATCTGCGCTTGAGGGACTCCGTTCATCTGCATGGCTGGAGGCACAAGCCCGCCCATTTGGGCTGGAACGCCGCCCATGTTGGCCGTCGGTGCTTGCACTGACATACGACCTCGGCCGGCCTGGCCAGGAACGGCGAGCTGGTTGGGCATGTTCGGACGGGGAATGGTGCCGTTGACTTGCGCCGCGGCGTTTGTCTGCGCCTGGCCAGCGCCAGGAGTGGTTGCAATCTGGGCAGCGACTTGACCTTGCCGCGCCTGCATGGCAATCCTCCTTTGTTCCTCCTGGCGCCGATGAAATTGAGCCACCTTCTCGGCAAGTTGCTGGTCACGCTCCCATCTCATCAAGCTGTAGTCCCTAGGTGTCTTGGTGGGGCCTCTGGGTTGCGCAGCCTCGTTGGCCTTGCGCATGGCAGCCATCTGAGTGGCATGTTGCTGCTTCTGGGCTGCTGTCTCCCGCTTCTTTGCCAGCTTCCTCATGGCGTCGATCAGCGTCAAGTGCTTCTGGTTGCGCCGCCGCTCAACTCTGAGAGGCGTCGACGGTCTGCGCCTAGCGACCGGAGTCGCCGGCGTCGTCGAGCCAGCGGCTTGTTGCTGAGCAATCTGGTTCTGTTGCATGATGACGCGGTTGGCGGCGTCAATCCTGTTCTGGTAGGCTTTGAAGTATTGTGTCTTCTGCATGTCTGTAGGCAAGCCTTCGAGATTGATCCATCGTTCGAAGCATTCCCACGGCGTCCTCCGCTCTGCCCCCGAGTTGAACAGAGACCTCGGCGTGAGGAGGCTTGAGATGAGCGACCAGTTGTACGAGTACTCGCGAACGAGGCTCCGCAACTCGTCATCCTCGGACAAGGTCCACTGTGAGGGGCTGCGACACTCGTAGAAGTTCTGCATCGGCATCTGGTACTCCGCAGGGGGTCGGAACTGATGGCCTGCGTGAAGCCGGTCTCTGATTGGCTTCATCTCGGGATTGAACAAGGCCACATCGGTGTTCTGCGGGGGCAACTTCATCTTCTTTGCAGGATGAGATCCAAACACCACCCTCTCGTCATCGTCGTCTTCCTCCTCCTCGTACTGGTATCGGCTCCGCTTCCTGGGGGGCCCATCCGAGGAAAGCTTCATCTCACCTTCAACGTATTTGCTTAGCGGAAGAGCGGGACGGCGCCAGTGTGCATCGGGGTCAAACTCAGGGCCGGTGAAGTCAAATGCAGGAACCTTCAGAGGCGTCCCGTACATCGGGAGCTCCTGAAGCAGCTGATCAGTGGCCGGAGAGCTCCGAAGCTCAAAAACGACGTCGTCCTCCTCAAGAGCAAATATGGCGGATGGCGCAACTGTCTCGATAGCCTCTTCCTGCAACTCGTCGACGTGCTCGGGAGAGTCTTGGTCTCCGGAGGGTACCAGCTCAGGGGTTGCCTGGGCATCAACAACATCCATCGCGGTCTCGGCCATGTGTATGTCAGCCTCGGTGTCGGCTGGCTGTGGCAACGGCGGGATATAGGAAGAGACCTGAAGCTCCTTGCGTTCATCCTCGGTCGAGGCGACCCATTCCGCGCAAGCATGAGCAAGATTGCGAGCGGCCGCAAGTCTCCACTTCTTCTCTTCTCTGAAGTCCGTCCTCATCCATTTCATCTCATGGAGAAGGACATCCCAGTGGGACTCTGGGCGTACAGGTTCTGGGCATCTCTTGGGCTGCCGTAGCGACCATTTGTCGTGCTGCTGAAGGTGATAAACTCGGCGAAGAACTCGACATGCTTGGTTGTCTTGGATAGCCACATAGGCGTCCGGGGTAGAGACCGTCTTGTGGGATTGGTTGAGAACAACTTCAATCGGCTTCATCCACTTTGATGTCTGAGTAAAACCCTGAACAAAGAGTGGCGTGAAGTAGTCGTCTGTGGGGAGAAAACTTTGCTTCTGCTGACTGGGCATTAGGGACTTGTCGACGGACCGCTTGGTCTGCTTGCCAAAGACCACCGCGGACGGTTTGTTCTTGGCTTTCTCCTTCTCCTTCTTCTTGTTTGCAAAGACTTTTGGCCTGGTCGGGGACTTGGGAGTAGCCGTCATTGGCGTCAGCTGGCTGGGTGGTACCTTGACAACCACGCCGGTCTGGGCAGAGTCCATGGGTGTTGATCCTCCCAAGATTTCGGCAACGGACTTTTGTCTTATTGTGCCAGACGCAGTTCTAGTGACCGCTCGCTCAGGGTCCTGCGGAGTCTCCACTGGCGCTTGAGATGGAGTGTGTTGAGTCTCGGCTGTTTTTGATTCGGCGCGAGTGTACTGTACCTGGATAGAAGGTTTTTCTTCCATTTGGGTAGTGGTGGGTTGATCCACATCCATTTTGTCTGCGTCTTGGGACTCCTGGCTGTCTGGGATTTCTTTGACTGCGGCAGACATAATTGGTTCAACCTTCGTGAGAGGCGCATCTTGCGCAATAGGTGGGATAGACGGCGTCGCTTGCACGGACGCTTCCTTCGGAGTGGCAACTGGGGCAACTGGGACAACAGGGACAACTGGGACAACTACAACTGGGGCAACAGGGACGGTAGGGGGCGTTGGCTGCTGCTTCGTGACGGCTTGAGCCGCTGTTGGTGTTGGCTTAGAGTCCATCGCCATGGACTCCTGCAGAAGCTGGGCCTCGGGCCCGTCCGGAATTCTAGCATGGTTTGAATCGGCATCAGAAGAATGCCCGGTATCAGATTCCTTAGCTTGTTCGGCACCGTCCGCTGCGCCGGTCTCATTTTGAACCTCAGCCGGTTCCAAATATTGGGGACCTTCATTGTCTGGGCTGGTATCTGTAGAAACATCATGAACAGCCGGTGTCGCGGCAGTTTGTGTGGTCGAGCTCGGCGAAGAGAACCCTTCTGCTGCCCTCGAGACATCGGGCGGCAGCTTCACAGCCGGAGACTTCGCTTCCTCCGGTTGCTTGACATCGGGCCGGGGGGGCAGTTGAGTAGCCGGTGGTCGACGAGCGTGTTGAGCGGGTTGAGCGGGAGCTACATGGGACGCATCGGCTGACCGGGATTCTGGCTGCTTGTAGACGCCGCTGGACTCATTCCGCACCGGAGAGGGAGGGGAATTCTCGGCGACTTCCGCATCTGCAGAATCTGCAGCCTCGCTAGCCTCCTGTCGCGATGCGTGAAGAGGATCCTTTGGGGGAACCGCAGCTGGCGACGGCGGGGGGGCCGGGGCGGGTACAACGGACGGTCTCGCAACACCGGATGGAGTCGAAGTCGCCGGTGCTGCTGCAACGGACACAGGCGTTGGGGGCTTCGCCGGAAGTGATGAAGGAACAGGAGCGCCCGCGGTTATTCGAGGTGACGGCGGGATGCCATTCCCATCGCTGGTTTCGACTACAGGCTGCCGTTGCGACGACAGAGGAGCTTCGTTCGTTTGGGATTCGGTGACGGCATCTTGCTTTGTAGCAGGCGCGGGCGTAGGCTCTGGTGCGAAAAGGCCAGAACGGTCAAGGGAATGCCTCAACGCATCGTAGCGCAGTTGAGGTCGGGCAGGAACATTCGCTTCATTCAGCTTTCGGCCCCTGTAAGTGGTGTAAGCGACGAACTAGCAGCACGAGCAACCGGACGCGACCAAATCGCTTGAATAAAAAGCGTGACGAGACATGCAAAACGTACTGTGAAATGTCGCAGGTTTGCAAAAATTGCAGTTCGGCTGCCGAGGTGGGCGGCGCGTCGGGGTTCGCGAAGTCATTTGTCGGGAGTGCATCGCTCTCGGTCGCGACGGCGAAGAGCTGGCGGAGCTTCCGCTTCCTCGACGTTACAATTGAGCTAAAAAGTGTGAACACGACAAATTTGGCATCGCTGGGCTCGTAGAAGCGAGCTCTATCAAATGATGCGATTACTTACGTGAATTCATCGCGTTTTGATCGCAAAAGCCTGGAGCGGTCGGCAGGCCCGACCTCAGTCATGTCATGAGCTGTCGCGACATCCGTTTTGGGGAAAAACGGAATGTCGAAGATATTTCCCGTGCGTCGCAGAGATGAAATCAACGATCAGAAGGGATGAAAGGGGTGGTGTTGGGTCGTGACAATTGATTGCGATTGAATTCCGTCGTGGATGGTCGACCAGAAATTTGTCCGTCTACGGGCGCCGGTGGACGAGTAGGTGATTCTGGAAGTCACAGGCCGAATGGGCAGTTACTAGATTGGGGGGGTTGATAGAAAAGATTTGTTATCGGAGAAGCTGGGCGGGCACTGTGACAGCGACGGCCCGTCCTTAACAGGCCAAAGTAGGAGAATGCGTGATGCAGAGATGAAGAGCGCAGGAGGGGCGAAAAGGAGAAAGTACAGTGCGCGTAATCTCTCTTGCAAGATAGTCTCTCCAATGAGGACGCCTGGACCGGACCCTCCCGCTTGCTGCGGCGGACGCTTCCTTGCAGTTTATGGATCAGGATCTGTCTGTTGGGGGACTTGGGGAGAGTGTTTAGCGCTTCTCCCGCCCGAGTGCACTGCGCCCGTTCCCCGGAGGAAAAAGTAGGAAGGAAGAGGAAGAGCAGAGAGGGTAAAACAAAAGAGTGGGGGGCTCTTTACAGGTCTCGGCTCATCATCTCTCAACTCATTCACTCAAAAAAAAAAAAAAAAAAAAAAGAATGGGGTTCTCTAAGTAATGCGACACGTACGTACCCTGTTAGCGAAGTAGCTTGATGTAGATGGGTAATACAACAAGACACATATATATCTTGATGAAAAAAGGGCTGGTTGGGGAGTCCTCATTTGGCTTGATGAAGCAGCATGCTACGTCGCCATGCTGCATTCGCCTAGACCAGTGCTGTGTGCGGTCTCATCAGCATCCCTATCCGTACACTGGTCGCATTCCAGAGGCGCATGCATTTTCCGTTTGCTGTTTGCTTCAACGCCCAAGCATGCATGTGGTTTGTTTGAATCTGGATCCACCTGTGATCTCCTCCTGGCTTGATTCTCTCTTGCTGTGCTCGCATCCCACCGTTTGTTTCATACTTCGGGTGCCCTCTTTGCATTTCACCGCAAAAGCCATGCCTGTAGCCGCCATGTTCCTTCGCTCACGAGATAGTTCGCTGCAAGTAAGAGGCATCGACGGACCTCGTCCCTTGCGTCCTGCCCAGGCATCAATCTCGTCGCTTGACGCTTCCCAATACTCTGCGGACGTGAAAGATATCTAGGAACATGTTGACATCTCACTGGAGATTCGTAACGGCGAATTCGGCCACCGTCGGTTCCCCAGTAACATGGGAACTTGTCGCCATCGAATCACTTGATTCGTCCGACACTGATGGCGAGAGTGCCAAACCTGCTGCCGCTGGCATCCGGAAGCACGAGCCTAGATGAGACTGCCCAACCCTGGGCTGGGCGCATGAGTCGGGCGGGGGATTTGGCGCGCTTTATGAGGGTTTGGAAGTTTTCGAGTCAGTCACATATCTCGCAGTTGCCGCCCTGGCGGAAGTCAGTCAGCGACTTCATGAAGAATTTTCTGTCGGGGTTTCGGGAACGTACAATGTCGCATCATCGCCTGCACAGATGATTTTGGGGTAGCAAGCGCCCATTCGAAGAAAGTTTCTACTTCGCCCTTTTTTTTCGTGCTTTTCCTGCTGAGCCATGTCGAATCCTGACGGTGAAATGGTGAATGTAGAGCGCTGAGTGCATCGAAGAAGCTGCAGAGTCGGGGCTTGGATGAAAAGAGCGTCCAGAGAACGCTCGTCATCGGCCGGAGCTCATACTCCGTGCCAACAGGCTGCCCTCCATCGTAAGGGAGGGAATCTGGCGGAGAAGTGAGTGAGTGACCAGAACTACTGCAGTGACTTCGTCGTCAAAGTATGGGAGCATCTCCAACGAGGGGGTATGGCGCCGTACATGCCAAGACGTCGCATTCTCTTCAGGTGAGAGAACAAGGAACCTTGCTTAACCTCCAAAACGGAACGCTCCAATAGGCGTTAGAAATGCTGCATGTAGACTCCGGTGCTGGGTGAAAAGTCAACGATTCCAGCAGTAAACTGTATTTTCAACGTCGCAACTTGGAGGCTGAACACAACGTGTGGGCGCACCAAACAGGCCCGGAGAAAAGAAAACGCATCGGAATGGTTCCAGTTTATGTGATGCCATTCCGTACGCCCAATGGCAGGGCCGGGAAGGATTTTGAGGGGACCTTGTTTACGCAACGTCAAGGCCTAAGAGTTATGCAGGGACAATGTCAGATTGGTCGGTGTCTCTTAAAATTCAGACAAGGTTGTGACATCACGATTCCTACATGCGAGCTGTCCGACAGGGGCCGAGCTCTAGCTGGCCAATCGAGTGTTGCACACGCTTGGCATCTGCCGTTGCGTCAAAGTGCCATCACCAGCTAACCTATCGAGCATTTTACTTACACAGGTACGGATAGTGCCTGTAGATAATCTTTAAAGGTACCCATGCCTTTTGCAGTATAAAAAGACCCGCCTGCGCTGAAGCCATCCGTGGCTGTAAAACTACCTCGGTGCAGCGTGTCTCCGTCGGGGCGTGGTGAAGGCCATGCCTCCGATGGTTGGTTTATGTAGGATAAGTATTATTATTCACGCACGAGCTCCCAGACTCAACCAAAGTCCGTACCCTAGTAACTCAACATATGTCGACGCATCAGCCGCGCTCATTGAAAAATGAATTTCTTCCGTCTTGATCTTGCCCAGAAGGGTCTTTCCCTCTACACTGTGCGTAAGCCCTCACTCTTTTGCGATGCATCTTGAGCTGACCGCGCGTAGCTCCCGGCAGCTCTTGCGATGGCAATGCTGCCCAATATCTACGCCGCCGCCTTGTCAGGACCGCATTACGACCTCTGCAACCCGCGAAGGCTTCAGAACAGCATCACCGCTGATGACAAGCTGGAGAAGATGGTAAGCATTCACCCAGCCTCTACACGACCCACATGCCTGGGTCTTTCTCTCAAATATTCGCAACACAGGTAAAGGAACGCATCCTCCGCGCCAAGGCGGCGTCCGAAAACGCCTTCGAGACGCTGGGCTTCCATTCTGCCGGCGTCGTGGCTGCTAACGTAGCCGGCGTCGATGCTCGCACCGTCAACGTCCTTACACTCGGCTACGTGGTCTGCCGAGCTCTGTACAACATCATTTATGTACGTCTGCAGGACAACCGCAACTTTGGCCCGCTGCGAAGCCTTGTGTGGATGGTTAGCATAGGGATCAGCTTCAGCCTGTATTTCAAGGCAGCTGCCCAGCTGGCGTCTTCCTAGGCTGTTGAATGTGAGCACCGGCGGGTTTAGGCTGTCCCACCACTTGTACGATGATCCTCTGGCTTTGGTGCAGTGAACAAGAGTAAAACTTGACGCATATACCACTCTTCGCCCAACAAATCGCCTGTAGGGACCTACTAGAGTCTATCTATGTTGTGATACATCGGAATTGGAAAAGCAAATAGCCACCACAACATGGCCTAAAGCTTGGTTGTTTAAGAAGTTAGTCAACACCGTATATGGCCCGGACACACGACCTGGCGGCAAAGTGGTACTTTGTCAACGGCAACAGGCATTCGTCAAACGTGACAACCCACTGCTCATCATGTCTGGCCATCAAATAGGCCATGAACTCCAAAGTACCAAGTCCTTGAGTATCTATCTGTACTTGGCCGCCAACCCATGAGGAAGCTCAGCTCTGCACCATTGCGGAGTATATAGTGGAACAACTCTGGAATGCCTAATCTTCAAGCCCGGACTTCGATTCGATGGGGGTAGCCAAATGTGTACCTGTTTTCACTGTCCTTCCTCTCTCTCAAGTAGGTTCAGCCTGAGCCCAGGTCAGGCTTTGTGCCTCGTCACATCCTTCCGCTTCGTGCAACACATCTGACCATAAGGAGGAAAAAGGTAATCATTTCAAAAGCAATCACCTTCTCTGTGAGTCCCCCCCCCCCTCTTTCCTTCCTTCTCTCCTTATTCCACTTTGGCAACGTTTACACAAGCAAATACTCTCACTGCATAATTCTTTATTCTATTTTAAACGAACGTTCTAGTTGCACCTTCCTTCTTGGTGGATCTGATTTTTTCCCTCCTGTGTTCTTCAGATACCTAAGGTACAAAACCCTTTCTTCTAGTTGTCCTATTTTCTTATACTCTATCACCTACACATACTTAAAGTGCCCTCTCTTCTCTCACTTTCCTCCCTGAGCCTTCATAAGATTCAATAGGCAAGGTCTTGGGCAGTGTATCACTTGCATCTTTGTCCCTTTCAACAACAGGTTTGATCTCTATCTTACACCCACAACCGCCTACCGCACCTCACGTATCAAGATCTTTCTCACAGTCTCAACTCATGCAAAGGTATGATTGCCCACATTTGTAACATCAGTTTGTGACTAATTATACTCATCACCTAGTGTTGTTTCGCCAGGCTCCTGTCTATCGTTTCATCATTCAAAATGCAGACTTCTACTTTCAGTCTCATTCTCTTTACCATAGTATCTATAGCCATCGGAGCTATAGTTGCTGCTACCGCCTTTGGGGGTGAAAGTGTTGAGCACCAAGCTGCTTCTTCGCTGGGTGTCGCAACCATCACCAGCAAGATGATCTATACTGCAGCTACTACTACTTCTGTTCTCAAGATGAACCCTCTCTGGACCATCAACACCATCAAGCCTGAGACAATTGTGATCAACGTCAAGACCAACCATCTAACAATGACCACTGCTGCAAGTGCTCTTCCTATCGTCAAATGCAGCCACAAGCAGCGTCGCTCCATGTGCGCTCCAGTTTGCGCCACCAGCCAGGTTTCAGTCAAGGGCCCTGTCTCAGGCGACGACATTACTTCTCTGGTCAGGCGCGCCCAGTTTGGAGATCATGATGTCTTCAAGACTGTGGATCACGAGACCACTACTTCTACCTCCGCCTCCACCGCCACAACCATCGATTGCAAGTACAAGTACTGCAACAACAACACACAGTACTGCATGTACTGGGCTGGAGTTACTGGCTGGGACCCATCTCTCGGCCCGATCCCTGGCATGACAGGTACCTCTCTTGGTGCTTGCCAGACCAAGGATGTCACTACAAGTGGTGGCTTCCCAACAATGACGGCAACGACGAAGAATTGCACGCGCAGAGCTATTACTAAAACCTTCTAAAGACTCCTTACTTGACACGCACGACATAAAGAGTAGTTTACAAGACACAAGGCATGATGCTGTTGCAGACGGGGGGGTGCTTGATTTGAGAAGGCATACATGGGGAGGTTTGTTACTTGTTCTCAATGGGATGACAAAGGGAGACAATCAAGACCTAATCTCATAAGAAGAATTACATAGCAAACTAGAGAATTCTGCTTTCCAATTCCGTTTCATTTATGCGTTGTTAAAAGAGTGATGTGTACTCAAGGGTGAGTGTGATGTGTAGCAAGTTGCATCCTTTGCCAAAGCATGTTCATCCAGACTTTGCCATCTACGATGACATCATCCAGGGGAAATTCATGCAGCTATGTTGAGAATGTATTAGCATATCTTAGGGGCCGAAATCCTGGTCAATATATTTTCACCTACCAGGTCCAGTGACCGAAGTGGTGATAGCGCCGTCCTCGATGTAAACCCCAGAGAAGTAAAAGTCCTCATTGGTGTCTGCATAGCCGTCCCGAGGTATTTCGAGGGCGCCCAGATGCCAGTCCTGGCCGTTGGATGAGGTCGAAGCAGAGACCGGGGCCACGACTTGCTGCAAGGGTGCGCCGCCCTCGGAGTGCCAGAAGCCAACGCCTCCGCTGGAGAAGTTCTACAAGACAGGGGCCGTTAGCCTTGACCTGCCTCGACAGCGTCTCACATCCTCAAAAGCTTCACAAGTGAGGATACATAAGTGGAGATTTTGACGAACGGAATGAGGAAACCGAACTCACAATCTCATAGGCGACGTTGTGCCACACATCCGGCTTCCACTCCGTCTTCCACAAACTCTTGCCCTGCACCATGAACTGCAAACTATTGTTGCTGACGGCTTGCTCGCCGCCGATCCACCCGCTCTTGAGCTCGGTGAAATGACTCTCGAAGAAGGCAATCTGGTGCTCGCGGAAGACGCTCGGCGCGTTGGAATCCCTGCGAGAGATGCTAAAGTGGTACCACACCTTGCCCGAGGCAATGGCGGCCTTGGTCTGCGGGATGAGCTCGGTGCGGCGCATGTTCTGCCCGTTCCAGTAGGCGGTGCCGTCGAGCGTGATCTTGACACCTTGCTTCGAGGCCGCGTCGCCAGGGTTCTTGTACGAGGGTGACAGATTAACGTACTTTGTCACATCGCCAGAGCCGTGGATGTAGTACTGGTAGGGCCCGACCTGGTTGGCCCAGGACCACTGGTTGAGATCCGAAGAGGAGTTGAGGTTGTTGAAGCGGCCATCCCAGAGGACTTTGGCAGAAACGAGGGGTAGCAGAGACAACAGGATGGTGATTTTCATGTTGAGAACTTTACTTGGCGAATGGAATGGGCATGAGCGTGATTCGGGGAGGAATGAAAGACAAGGGAATGGGGTAGGGACTTGAGGCGGGCTGGTCACTTATATGATATTTTACAGAGATATATCATCTCAGAACACCAAGGAGAGGGAGATCACGCCTTGGGACACAGGATATTACAAACAAAGCGAACAGTTCATTAACCATCCTGGGTCACGAGCAATATGAATATACTACAGACGGTCCGAACAGCCACATATCAAGAATGAGGGCCAGTAAGGCCCTTTATTAATGTCACATTTTGTCGGAAACAACCCTCCGATCCTTAGTTGCTAATTAATACGGCAAATAGATACCCTGCACAAGTTGATTTGGGGAATCCGGGGTGTCAGCTGGAAATTTAGCCTGTGTGAGGCTTACTGCGTGTCAACCCTGCTCAGGACTCCGGGGAAAAAGGAGTACAAGTGTTTGGGCAAAGGACTTCTGGAAAGGAGAGAAATCTTGGTTTCTATGCTCTCGCGACTTCAAGACTTCAAGTGCGAGCGAGACGTTGAAAATCTTCAGCAGCATCCCAACCCGCCAAGGTGTACGGAATCGCACGACGACCGAAAACGCACCAGGGCAACAAAAGTCACCAGCAACTGCCAAGTAAAGCTTGTTCAACTGCCAGGCCTGTTAAAACCAAGCGGCCAAGTCCGGCGTCCGGAAGTACTGTGCTGAGCTTGATGGCGTGGCGTCGTAGGGTACAGCCGCGGAGGTTACATTCGGAACAAACCAAGGTGGTCTGCGAGCTTACACAGATGGCAGAGTCTGCGGGGGTGGCAGGCGAGACGACAGAAAGTCAGGTAGTACAGACCCGGATACTCGCTCTCCTATCCGGTCTCAAAGGGGGGGGTGGGGAGGGCCGACGTGGACGGTTGGCGGACTACTCTTGCTTCGCTTTGGTTCTGGTAATGTGAGGTCGTGTTGGTCGCATCCCTGCGGCGGAAGTCAGTTGGAATCTGGCTATTGAATAGGGAATATCCTACATAATTCTCTTGTGTGACTTTTGTTTACCCCTGTGGCTTATACATCCAAACTTCACCAATTCCTTAATTCGAGTTTCTCCAACCAAGGATGGTATCAAGGTAGAAACAATGGATACACCTCTTTCGTCTCGGACTAGGCCAAGCTAACGTGAGTTTGCGGCTCGCACAGCTAATAGCCAAAATTGTGACCAGAAAAAGACCAGGTAGCCATTAGAATCATCGGTGTTCTTCGAAATTCGTGATGATTTAACTTCAAGCACGCCGTGGAATGCCCTCCAACGGAGGGGGGCATCGCGAGCGGCAGACAACGAGAACCATGGTTGCTAGTAACGAAAACCTACCAATCTTCAGTGGAATATTTTTCCTCGGAGAGAGAATGAACTGCTATATAAGAGGTGTCGAAACCCATACCAACTGTCTTACTCCTTCCCCTCTTCAACTCATCCTCAGCAACAGCAACTGCCCTCATTCTCGGAAGGAACATCGCCTACCATTGCATATTCTCTTTCTGACCTAGAACCACCCTGCGATCAGCGAAATGGTTGCCATCAAGAACCTCGTCGCTGTGGCCCTTGCCGGCTTCACCATCGCTGCCCCCCTCAACACCACGTCCACGTCCACGTCCACGTCCACGAACTTGGCTGTCGCCGCCCCCGAGCCCGCCAAAAGCCGCAACTGCGAGAACCCCCTTGGACGCATGATCATGCGCGTCTTGGCGGTACCCAGCGAAAAGAGGCGGGCGGCCAAAGACCGCTGGGTTCAGTGCCTCCGTAACGGCACGGGGCAGTCCAAGCAGTCCAAGAACATCCCCGCCAACAGCACTGTTATCACCGGTAACATCATCAAGTGCATTGGGGAGTTCGTCAAAAACGTGGATCTGTTCGCCGAAGAGAAGGGCTGCCCGATGCCCAAGAAGAAGGAGTATAAGGGGAACGAGTTCAAGGCAATGGAGACCGAGGCTCCGGCCGGGAAACAGCGCCCGCTCTCCATACTCACAGTCGCCGTTGACTTCCTCTTCTGTCTCAAGGACACCATGGATAATCGCAAGTGTATTCAGGAGGCCCGGTGCAAAATCGCCAAACTCAGAAAGGGGGAGGCCAGGCAGAAGACGACGCAAAAGGTAGAGCCGCGGGGCCTCGCCATTGCCGACGATGACGACAACGACTTGCTCGTCGCAGACTACATCGAGGGCCTCGCTCTTGACTCCGACGATGCCGACGAGGTCGTGGACAGCATGTTCGCGATCTACCTTGAGGTTGGCACGGCCATCCCCGAACTGGAAGAGGCTGTCTTGAATGCCTCGGAGGTGATGTCTTAGCCTTTTCTGACCAGTGTTCACATTTGCGACCAGGTCCCGAGAAAGGCTTGCTTGGAGGAAGAAGGTGTTCTGCAATGGGAACTTGGAACCTAAGACTTTCTCCTGGCGTCTGAATGTTTGAGATCCAATTTGAACTTCACGTAGCTGGGATACTCACCAAGAACGATCGAAGTGAGTGGGCAAGTGTTGTTAAGTAGACCAAGTCGATCCAATAACCCCGATTAGTACCACACAGTTACCGTTAAATGTCATTGCCAGTGTGAAAAGACCCTGCATTGAGTGCAATGTGACTATAAATCCAGGGGCGCACCTCTTTGCCCTAGGTTTCTCGGAAACACCTACCATCCTATCGCTGGAAAGCACGCCAGCAAACACATAGAACATCAATAGAAATAATGTCGCTGTCTTGAGCTTCTTTGTGGCATTATTCTTACTACCGACAGGCCTCCCAGAGAAGCTGCACTCACCATAGTTAGGTGTGCAGTTCCGAGGTAAAGTAGGCCAGCTTCACCTATCCACCATCCCCTCTTATAGTCGCTCCTTATAAACACTCACAAAAAGACTCCGGCCAATTCCTATCCTGCCAGGCCAGCAGGATCTGAACTCCATAACCTGTTTTTTTTAAACAATAGTCTTCAGCCAAAAAAATCGTTCTAGTACCCAACTGCCTTGCGTTTCTTCCTCCGTCCTCCCCCGTGGGCGACTTCTGACCATAACTATGATGCCTATGCAATAGTTGCCTTTGTTCTACAAGCAAGACATGAAATGAGAGATGAAGATGAGGTTTCTTGTACAAGGCTGGGACGTAATCAATCTTTAGAATTGTATCCCAACTGCGCAGGAATTGTCCGTGGAGCCGCCGATGTTGTCTTACGAGCTGAACGAAAGTGATATTTCGGTAGGCAAGGTATGGACTGGCTGACAGGTTGCAGGTGCTGCTTCAAGGGCACCAGGCATTGATCCCCGTGCGCCATCGTTTAGCCCTTCCCTTTAGTAGCCGCTGACGAGCGGTGGTAAGCAGGACAGCAGTCTCTTCGAGCCGTGACGCTAAACGGCTTCTTTGTGCTGACTGAGCCGGCCCGAGCATCCAGTCCCTTGATACGCATGCGCAGTCGTCCTATGATGTGCCAGTAGCTGACTGTGACGTATCCTTGCCCTCTCTGGCGTCGACCTTCTGACGATGCTGCTTATTTCGCAGGTGGACCTCAAAGTTACCGGCCGTCATTTCAGGGCCAGGAGTATACAGCTTGCCGGGGCAGTCGAGGCAACGAATGCGTGGGAGGAACATCCATTTGGCACCCTCTGGAGGCTGCGACCCTGCTGGCACGGATATGGGCATCTCCGTGTCCGGATTGATGGCCGAGTACTTCATCATGCCCTCAAAGTTGTCAAAGGGGTACGTAGTCTTGAGCTGCTGTAAGCAGTTCTTGAGCCATTCAGGGGGCGGAGGCTAATCAATGTCAGCTTCGTTTCTAACGGCACCGAGAATCCGCCTATAGCAACAGTGAGCATTGAAACTGGAATTGACTTACAGCAGGTGGTGGCGGTTGGCCGGCGACGGGTGGCGGTGCAGGTTGTCGGTCAATCTGGCCCTGAGGTAGAGGCGTGCCAAGCGTAGTAGGAAGTGCCTGGCTGTTGGAAGCTGGCGTAGACGGCGGAGGCATCGAGCTCGCCGCCGCCGCCGCTGCTGCTGCGCTGGGTATGCGAGCATGTGCGGGTGTTGATGGGGTCTGTGATCCGCTCGGCGTGAACCTTGCTCTCGGATTCTGGAGTAGTCTCCTCAGCTTGTCCTTTCCGACCTTCAGCGTGACGATCAGCTGAGTAGGCTCTTCGGTCTCGTCCCGGGTATCACGCATCGACCGGCCGGCGTTTCGGCGAGTCTCGTGGTGGTGGACAATGCTCGCCTCGGGGGTTTCTGAACGACCCAGATTTGTAATCCTTTGCTGAGCAGCACTTGCGGCGCCGCGGAGGCCCCTGGTCCTGGCCGTACCACCACCTAGTTGAGAGACACCCGGTGAGTCCGGCCCCGAGTCTTCACTATCGTCAGAATCGGACACTTCGCCGTCGCGTGCCCCTGGCCTCTTGCGAGTGGTCGGAGCGCCGGCAACACGTTTGTATAGTGTGCTCTCTTCGATATTCGTGGCAGCCCCCGGGAGCACGGACGACACGAGGAGCGTTCTGATTGTGCGCTGTCTTTCTTTGAGATCTGGAAGCTGCGGGCCACCGCGCCGATTGATGGAACGCTTTTGACGCCGCAATTCTCGGGAGAAGATGACCTCGTTGCGCTCCAAATCGGCATCGCTGAGCTCGTACAGATACGGCGCGTACTCCTTGGCCTGCTGCTGGGGCCTGAAGACGGACAGCAGCGGGGATGGCAGGAAAGCGGCGACCAAATCGGGGTCTTCGACGGGGCGGCCATCGAAGGGGTGCCCGACGCTGTATAAGCTCCGTGTGAAAAGTTGACACTGTTCCCGAATGCTGTGTGCGATGGCAGTAGTGAACTCGCCCGACAGCGACATATCGCGAGTCATAGAGGCGGCGAACTCCTCTGGAGAGTTGAGAGGATTGTTAATGTCCCACTCGAACTGGTCGACCAAGGTAACACCGCCGATGGTGACGTTTAGTTTGATCAGCACCCTCATCTCATCATTCTTGTAAGCAGAGTATGGCAGCTCCGGGTCGAGCGCATCCTCTTCAGAGAAGACCAGGGGGTAGAAGTCGTTGAGCTGGTCGCGTATCTGCAAGATGACTTGGTCGAGAACGGGCTTGTGCTGGGCGTCCAGGGGAACGCCCAAATCTTCGACGAGATGCTGCGCGAAAAGCTCGGCCGGGATTATCCTGTCGTGGAGGTTCCAGGTGAAGGTATCGCGAAGCTTGATCTTTTCCCAGTCCACGTCTATCCGTATCGGCACAAGTTCTTCGTGCTGCTCCGCCTGCTTCTTCAGTTCCTTCTTCTTCCATCGGAGCGGATGCGACTGGCGTTTCCCCGGCCGCAGCTTCTGGCTCGGGTAGATGACCTGGGCAGGAAAGGGCGCTCTCATGCGCGGGTCGATATCGGTGTAACCGTTCCCGTAGCCGCGGTAGCCTTCGCCGTATAGTTTGCTTGGAGGGAAGTAAGCGCGCTGGGTCTTGATGATGTTGTAGTCATCGATCTTATCCCTCGTCTGCTGCATATCCTTCTCGAAGCGCTCCTGGGCGTCCTTCATCGCGACAGAGTGGTGCCAATCGCGCGTGACGTAGCGCTCGACCTGCAGCTTACTGAACGAGTCCCTGTCCCGGACGGGAAGCGCCTTGGCGGCGAAGGGCCGGGGCGTGCCATCGTGATCGTTGGAGACAGGCGCGGACGTGGAGGCCGAGGAGGATGCTGTCGCGCCGGCCGCGGTGGGCGTGGACGTGGATGGCTGCGCGGCCATGTTGGGGAAGAGTGCAGGCTCCCGAATCGCCGCGGCGATGCGACTGCCGTGAGTCTGAAGCGGAAACGCGCAAGCAAGTCTATGTTTGTGTCGCCTGTGTCGTGGCGTTTGCCAATTGGTGATGACTTCAACGTTCGACCGAGAATGAGAGGAGGATTATGTTACGTCTGTCGCAGCCTGTACTCCGTGTTGGTCTTCGACCGGGGAAGGCTGGCTCGAGTGAGCTAACGCATCCTGCGTACTCAGACGGGTTCTTGCGGGGATGAGTGGTGGCAGCTGTGGGCGGGAGACTTATCAACGTTAGTGCAGACTGACCAATGCTAGGCTTCCATGAGAGTTGAAGTTGGCGCTAATAGCAGTGTAAAATTTCCAAGTAAAGCACCACATGTATCTTTGCACTCATGTCCGTCGCAGCTATACATCACAATTCCTCGACATGCATCTCGCGTTCTAAGCGTCTCATCCGTCTTTGGACATGCACCGCCTCAGAAGCGCCACACTTGGGATTACCTTAACATCGGGTGCGGCTGTCCGAATGGCACCTTGGGAACAACTACTTGACATAAATGAAGACATTTTCGATTTTGGCGATCGGGAGATAGCCTCTGCTGTATGCGTTAATCTCATCAGTCTTCTCATCCTGATCTGTTTCTCTCTGACCGATTCATACAATGAACAGTCTCCATGGACTCTGTACCAGTCACTATGGGTGCATCATCAGTATTTAGGGATGCAGCGGTGAATGTGCACTGCCAGCGGTTGGTGTACAACAACGAGGGCATTCAAGCCGTCAAATACCTCCTCGCAGATGTCAAGCAGTGTGACTGTCAAACCGGTCGGTACAGATAATGCCCGAGCTTTCGCAGGCTGCAAATAGCGCCAGACCCTCAAAGGGTTGTTACGGAAGGGCTTGCTTTCGCGATACTTCCGCGACGAGCTTCCGATTAAGCCGAGACACCTCAAGACTCATTTCACCACAGCGACCCGCCAGATGTAAAACGCGTAAGTCAAGACAGCGAGCGCCCTAATAAAACCCATTTTATCCTGCATAAAACAAGGATAAAATGGCAGCGAGCTCCTCCTAGAGCTGTACTCACCCAGGGGTGCCTGCTAGGTAAGGGGATTTCAAGCGATCCTTGCATAAAAGTTCTCCACCATAGGTAGGTTGCCTACCTAACTGGACCTGTCTGCACAAGCACGACCTTGACCTGCCCGAGCACCCACAAACAGCAACGAGCCCCTCCTTCCCCGCCCTGAAAATCGTCGTATTTGTCGTCAAAATACTTGCGCCAGACCACAACCGACTTTGCACTACACCTGCATCTCTTTTCCAAAGTTCAGTCCCTCGAGATCTGGACCGGTGCATCACAATCGTTGAGATATCCCTTTGATTTTCTAGTCAACCCCCCCAGAAAATACCGCCAAGATGTCGGAGGAAATCGGTTGGTACCTTGCTTTCCTTGTTGTAGCTCTCCTGCTTGCCCCTCCCCCTCGACGACGACGCGGCCGGCGGCGGCGGCTGCTGGCTGGCTGCTGCCATTGCTGCTGCTCCCACTACTGCTCCCACTCGTGCCATTCTGCTCATGCTCCTGTTGTATCTGCGTCACACACACTCCAAAATAGTCTTCGCTGTTGCTACCCCGCTACCACCCAAGACAAGCAATACAAAAGCAAATGGGTGGCTCTTCTTGAGCCACGAGACTGGGGAGCCTCGAGCCGCATCCTCGTCATGGGCCCGACACGCAGCAAACAATGGCTAACAGTGTCATAGACTACACCCTTAACAACCCCGACACGCTCACCAAGTACAAGACCGCCGCTCAGATCTCTGAGAAGGTCTTGGCTGCTGTCGCCGAGCTCATCGTTCCTGGCGAGAAGATCGTTGCCATCTGCGAGAAGGGTGACAAGCTCATCGAGGAGGAGCTTGCCAAGGTCTACCGCGGAAAGAAGGTCAACAAGGGTCCGTCCCTCCCCGTTGACTGCCTGCCGCAAGCAATGACTGACTCGAATCGCGCTGTGCAGGCTTTTCCCACCCTACCACCGTCTCCCCAGCTTCCTTCGTGACGCCGTACACCCCGCTCACCACCGATGAGGCCGAGGCCAACGCTGAGATCAAGGAGGGCGAGCCCATCAAGATCCAGCTCGGTGCCCAGATCGATGGCTTTGGCTCCATTGTTTGTGACACCGTCATAGCAGCCAACAAGGACAAGTCCGGCGAGGAGATCACTGGCCGCTCTGCCGACCTGATCCTCGCCAACTACTACGCCAACGAGCTGCTCCTCCGGTTGATGATCCCACCCGGTCTGCTCGCTTCCGGCACCGACGAGGAGAAGGCCAAGGCCGCGTCTGCCAAGGCTCCCACCCAGCAGAAGATTACCAGCCTGCTCGAGAAGGTTGTCAAGTCTTACGACTGCAACCTTGTCGAGAGCACCACCTCATGGCTCTTTGAGCGCAACGAGATCGAAGGCAAGAAGAAGATTGTTCTTGCCCCCGCCGAGGGTACCAAGGGCGATGGCGTTCCCGAGATTGGCGAGGTTTGGGGTGTCGAGATGGGCGTGAGCTTGGGCGCCGGCAAGATCAAGACGTACGACCAGAGAACCACTCTGCACCGTCGCACCACCACCAACTACGGCCTCAAGCGCCCGACTTCCCGCAAGATTCTCTCCGAGGTCCAGAAGAAGTTCGGCACTTTCCCCTTCAGCTTGCGGCAGCTTGAGGATGAGCGCGACGCCAAGTCTGGTGTTGTCGAGTGTGTCCGCGGCAACGTCTTCCGCGCTTACGAGGTTGTTGGTGACAAGGACAACTCCCCCGTCGCCCGCTACCTCTCAACCATTGGTGAGAAATTTCCTTTCGAGCCTGTTTGTACAGCTTCAATGGTCAAAGTACTAACACATTTGCAGCCATCACCAAGAACGGCATCACCAAGCTCGGTGCCCCACCTGCTCTGGACCTCAACAAGGTCAAGTCGGACAAGAAGATTGAGGACGAGGAGGTTCTTAAGATCTTGGAGCAGCCCCTTTCCAGAAATACCGGAAAGAGCAAGAACAAGAACAAGAAGAAGAAGAAGCCCGCGAAGAAGGCCGCCGCAGGAGGTGATGAGGAAGAGGACAGCGACGAAGAGTAAGCCGAAAGTAGGAAACGGCGATGACTGTCAATGAGAGGAGCGACGGGGGGCGGCCCGATTTTACAACTACAATTTTTGTCGTGAAAATCAAATGTGTGATTCTGCTGCTGGGGCAGTCGATAGGGGCCAGTGCCAGGATGAGGCCGGATACAGGAACGCTCGCTCTGCAGAGTTGGATGGTTGGCTGCGCAGCTGCGCAACTGCTCATCGGAATGCCGAGGAGCGGCTCGCTCTTCTAAAGCTTCAGCCGGCCCACCGGCCGTACGAGCAGCCTAGGTAGCATCCAACTGGTCGGCAGGTTTGTTTGATAGCATAGAGGTTGAAAGCCTGCCGCCAAACAAAGACAAGTCATCTACGCTTTTTGCATCTCAGACCTTTGAGAACACGACCGACTACAGAACCAATCCCCTCACGATTTGGCCGCCTACTAGCATTCGGGACGAGAGAAATCGTTGCCTTTTCCTGCTATTCTTGGCAGGTTGCCGAGAACCAGAGAAATAGAGTGTGAAGGATGACAGGGGGGCAAAGTCGATGAGACCGAACGCGCCAGGAGATGCCGTCGGCCGGGGGAACAGAGCGAGCCACGAGAAGGATGAGTGGAACAAAATTGGCCAATTCCAAAGGTTCTTGTCGCCCGTTGTCGCGCCCCCCTGGTCGTCGTCGTCGTCGTCAATACGGCAGAGACCCGCCGCATGGATGGCGAATGTCTGGTGAGTTCCTGCAGAACCAGCCCCTTAAGAGGCGAAGACGCTTCATCTCGAAAGCCCAGCGGGGGCGAGCACTGGCCGACAAGCATCTGTAGTTATCCCCGCATGCTTACGAATGATTTTGTAGACAAAGATCGAGTACCGTCCTATCGAGTGACATCCTCGAGGCATCCATCTTGGTTTGGGAGACAGGCGAAGAAAGACAGCTTGGCCGACGCCAGCGTCTAAGAAAAGTGTGTGTAAGTCACCGGGCCACCAGTGAGCTTGGTGGTACCGTGCTGTGGCTCTGAGCTAAGGGTGACCCAAGAGCGCTGTGACTGACTTGCGTGCGCCCGCCCAAGAGGTATCGCCCAGGAGTAACATCCACTGGAGGTACCTAGCTTCGTGGCTCTTAACCCCCCAGTCCAGTCCATTGTCTCCGAAAATCCTCGAGGTCCCTTCCCGCTGCTAGAACACCCTTTTCTCCCCATCCCTCCATCTCCCCAAGTCCTTCGCGTCGCAAAGTGGAGGGAACGCGCCTGGAACAATCGCTGAATGCCTTCGAAGACCAGAGAAGTAGTCATGATCCACACCACAGAACAAAGACACGAACTAACGCGATTGCAGGCGTCCGGGTCGGAGCGTTTGCCTGTCTGGTCGAAGGCGAGGAGGTCAGGGGCCCTCGAGAGCCCAGCTGTCATGATGCCCACAAGCACGAGAGCCACGCGGTCGCGATTCTCCAGCCCGCACCAGCACGCCAACGGAGGAACGGAACCAGCCAAGAAAACGAATGGGACGAACGAGGCCTCGAGGACCTTCATGCAGAAATGGTTGGAGCCGACGGTGCAAAGCAAGCCAAGCTTCGAGGAGGCTGGATTGGTGCGATACGGCGTAACGGAGAACATGGCGCCCCTCGGGTCCCTCCCTAAAGCACAGGCGACGAAGAAGCAGGGTCAGGATGGCGCGGGACCCGTCAGGAAGATCATCCTTAAGTCGAGCTCAGCAAGTTCGGCGGCGGCAGGTACGGAAGGTGCGGCAGGTGCGGCAGGTGCGGCGGCGGCAGCAGTAGCAAAGCGCTCAGAAACACCACCCTCGTTCCTTCCATCGCCTTCACCACCACCTCCTGCCGCGGTTCAGAAAGCTTCGAAAAAAATTCTGCCTGCTCGGGGCCTGTATGACGACGAAGAGGACGAGGACTACACGCCCAAAGCAGCCACTGGAAAGGGTTTGGGTCGCCGTGCATCTGCCTCACAGAAAAGCCTGTCGCGCTCCTCGGTAGGTCATCGCGCATCATCGTCGGTTCGTCAAGTAGTGCCCTCTAGCGACGCCGTGCAGCCTTCAGAACCGACATCTGAGAACAAGGAGCTTGTCGAAAAGGCCGTCGAGGTCGCCGTCAACGAAGCGCTCCGGCACTATCGCTATCCCACTGCGTGGGCACTCCGGACCCTCTACGACGAAAATTCTTCCGACCCAGACTTCCTGTCCATGCTGGTGGACGTCTACAACCAAAAAGCCGACGAAGACACTCTCGACGAGTTTTCGCGCCTTATCGAGAACAAAAAGAGAGAAGGCAAGAAGGATAACCAGGCTTGCTACTATTTTGTACCCCCTTCCACCGTCTCTCGCTTCACCCCTCACAAGCCTAAGCCGGCACCTTACGGCCACCTCCTTGTCAAGTCCGAGGATCAGGAAGTCACGCCGACTAAATTTTTTGGCAAACACAGCAAGGCATCTGAATCTTCCCTCGACGAAATGGACCTGGACGACGAGTCTACCCTACTGGCGGCTGAGACGACCATGCCCCCCACGACGCCGTCGCGCAAGCGCGCCCGGAGGGACTCTGCAAGCAGCGACTCGTCGCTGTCGGAGCTCTCAGCGTCTCCGTCGCTGCCCCCCGACTCACCTTCTCCCAGCTCTCCGCCCGTCCCCGCCGGATGCCAGCAAGGGGACAGCCACAGTCGCCCTCACAGTGCCAAGACGCCTGCCACGGCCGCTGTCGCCGACACCGAGGCCACCTCGACCAGCGCACCACCACCAATCGACCTCCAGCCAATGAAGAGGCGCAGCAGATCCGTCGCTGCTAAGACGAGCGTGTCTGACGCATCCAACCCAAACTCACCCACCCTTCCCCCAAACATATCTCAAGCTGCAGGGGCTGGCAATATGCCTGGTCGACTTTCTTCGCCCATCTTCCCCAACCTTTCGTCGACGGCACCACCATCGAAGCCGGCTGGCAAGAAGAACGGCAACAAGGACAAGGCTCCCCGCGTATTGCAGAGCGATGATGCAACCTCCGCACGCAGAAGAAATGCACGCGATAGTACCATCAGCCAGACGCCCCAGCCCGAGAGCCACATCCGCGGATCGGACATGAGAAGCAGGGCCGGTTCCGTGGCTGCCTCGTCGCCAGCGGTGAACCTGCGCAAGTCGACCCGCACGCCCGCTCCTAACCCGAACCTCAATCTGATCCTGAGCACGAGGACCACGAGATCGGCCAAGAGGACTCACGACGAGATTGACAGCACAAGCTCTCCGACCGCGCCGTCATTCCTCGGAGATATCACGCCAACGGCGAGCTCCAGGGCTGCGACGCCTACAAACCTTCGTGCAACGAAGAAGCAGCGGACTGGTCTGCGCATCAAGACTTCGTGAGTCTCTTCCTAACCCTCTGGTTCATCACGATGTTCCTTGGCCTTGACATCGACGCGTGGCGGTACGGTGTCGTCGGATGAGAGCGGCTGCGGTGGCTGGCGAGCTGGACAGCGTCGCACTGCAGCCCTCTCATCGTTCCGCGGTCAAAATATCATCCCGACTCACTCGCACAATCGAAGCTGGAATACTGACGCGTCTTTGTAGGCCTATGAAGAAGAAGGGAGGAACCGCGGCTGGTGTGCCCCGAGCTAGCGGCGAGGGCGGTGCATCCACGGTCAACGGAGGCCCAACGAACCAGGTGAGTAGAAATTTCACACTCAATTGCTTTCAGTAGCTGGACTGCAATCTTGCGGGATGCTTTGGCCAAAGGCACAGCCAGTCCTTGGGGTATGACGGCGGCATGGTGGGTGCACAGGAGCATTCGGCCGCCTGGAAGGACAGCGTGGATTATCGTGGGCCAAGGCGCACCTCCATTGGGAGACTGAGTTTAGCGGCCAGGAGGAGATTGAAAGACGAAACCGCCGCCGCAAGGAGTC
>PUHP01000121.1:0-22862 GCA_006783085.1 Colletotrichum shisoi | reverse complement strand
TTCGAGTGTGTTGACCTTGGCCTGGGCGACCCCCTCCCCGGGCCTCTAGTTTTTGCCAGTCGGCCACCACGCACTCTCCTACTCATTTCTCGCGCCCTGCCTTTCTCACATGTATGTGCATTGCTGATGAGCTCCACCAGGACGAGAACGACGACTATTGCTCGGCGTGCGGTGATGTCGGGGATCTCGTTTGCTGCGAAAATTGTTCCAGATCGTTTCATTTCGAGTGTGTTGACCTTGGCCTGGGCGACACCCTCCCCGAGGAGTGGTTTTGCAATGTCTGTTCCAGCAACAGATACCCGGCCAGGGTCCTCGATCACCAGGGTGCCTTTGGCGGTGCCTTTGGCGGTTTGCTAAACAGTCTGGAGAAGACCAATCCTCGAGCCTTCAAGCTGCCTCACCGTGTTCAGGTGTACTTTGAGGGCGTCAAGGTCGGTCCTGAGGGCGAGTATGAGGATATCGTGGTGCCGACTAAGCCCAAGTAAGTGACGAACCTCAGTATTCGTCATTTGATGATTCTAGCAATGTCTCATCCTGGAATTCATCTTCGTTGTTGGAATCTGGATCAGCTGACAATTGCCGCAGGAAGAAAGGGTATGAAGAAACCCCAGACTTCTTCAAGATTCGGGATGGAGATGGCTCTGCTGTTCTCTGCCATAATTGCCAACTCCCAGCAGCCGACAATCGTGCCATCCTTCCCTGCAGTCAATGCAGCCTTTACTGGCATTTGGACTGCCTTGACCCTCCCCTGGCAATCCCACCTGTTTTGCGGACATGGCGTTGCCCGATGCACGCAGACGATCTACTGGCTGAGTTGCCCAAAGAACTTGCACCTGCTCACCGCTTCCGGAAGATCAAAGGAGCTCCTGCCATCACCCCAGCCTTCAGCCGTGGCATGAAGAACAATGGCATCATTGAGATTGAAGATGAAGAGTCTGAGGATGAAGCGACAGGCTGGAATGATGTGAAGACCTTTGGCCGTGTATACAAGTTACCTGCCAAAGGCATAATCCTTGACTTCATTTCTCAGTCAGTTTTCTCTATGATTTTGTCTGTAGACAACTAACAATACTAACAATCATGCAGGCTTCGAAAAGATGGTGCTGGCTACATCAATAGTTCACCAACTTCAGCCAATACCCCGCCACCGCCACAGCCACAGCCAGTCGCTCTACCCCTGGACACTAGTTCGCGTGTAGAGCAGCAGACAGCACTCAACTTAGTTGAGTTGGCATCCAGCCAGCCAACTACTAAGCTTGACGAACTTATGCAGGCCTTGCTAGTAGGTGACACTGTGTTTAAAACTACTTAGCAGTACTCACAACTAACATACTCCTAGACAACTGCTGATCCAGCTATGCTCTCTCTTATAGCACGCGGCAGTGCTGACAATTTTGCCCGCGGCAAAATTACTGATGCAGACAGACAAAGTCTTCAGGCAATGCTGGCCCAGATGGAAGCAATGTCTAACAGAATCAGAGGCCTACTTGGAGCTAGTCAGCCGGATGCTGATGCACACAGCGCTGAGGGATGCCAAAACACACTTGGCGGCGGCGATAATGACGGCGCCAAAAGCGCTCAGGGCGATATTCCCTCTATGAAGAATGAGTCTGTTGAGCCTCCTGCCGACTTGCCTACGCCTGCAACCACCACCCAGGACAATCCAGAGACTTTCAACAGCTTGGGTGAGAAGTCATCTCAAGATGTGCCCAACGACACAAACGACGACGATGTGCCCATCATGGATATTGATTAGGCCGTTGATGTCGAGCGACCCTGAGCATGCCCTACAAAACATTAATTCAGCACCAAGATGTGTTGATACACAGTTCTTGGAACGGCATGGTGTCCCTCATGAGACACTGTGGGGCATGCCATGCTGCCTATCGATCATGGACTTTTCCTTTTTCTATTCGTCTTTTTCCCTTATCGTTCAGTTGATTCCCCAAGACACGAACCCACCAGGATCTGGAGTTTGGAGGAAGCACATCATTAGCGATCGAACCGAGAGAACAACCGGCCAGGAGGCCGGTGGATAGAGACACAGATCACACAATCAGCTATTGAGAAGGGGGATCCAACCATCTCATGGGTCCCAAGCGCTGCGGGGGAAGGTTAGATTTTCCCTCCCCCAACATACCCTCTAATTGGGTCTGCAAGCAGAACGGAGACAAACAAATGAGCGAGCGCAAGCAACACGATGGATGTGCGTGCTTGTTACGGCCACCTGGTTAATTGGCCTGTATTGGAGGAGGGCGGGGCAGGGGCGGGAATGAGGAACCGGCAAAGGATATGGAGGTAGCAGCCTTTTCCTTGTCTGATCTGTTCCTGCCTTTTCTCACTTATTCTGCCTCTTTTTGTATCATACGCTTTTCTTCTAACCTGTTCTCTTATTTCTCTCTTTGGACCAGTGGACAGAGGAGAGAGAGAGCCAAGGAGGCTTCTCTTGTTTTTAGAAGGGCGGGGGGGAGAGACAGAGCAGCCGAAAGTGATGCTTCCAACAGCGGGAACCGATGGTGTAAATTCGTCGTTGGTGGTCGAGCGAGGTCGAGGCAGGCGGGCGGGGGGGAGAGAACCCACCTGGGTATCACATAGAATGCTAAACCGCATAAGATATACCGTCATTGTCTCTCATCGACGCCGTCGTACGTGTAACTCGTTCCAGGCCCATGTGATCGTAGCCTTCTTGTACGGCCTTGACCGGATATCCCTCAAATTATCCTCATCCCCATTATCTCGCTCAGTCACCTTGGTGCAAGAACCTCAAACCTAGCGTGTGTGGGGGCAATGAACGTGTCGGATAATAACTAGCTTTTACGATAAAGTCAACTAATGATACTATTGTAACTATGCTTGTCTAATGAAACTCAACCTTTCAACGCAACGCGAGGTGAGATTGGTGAAGGTGGTGATTCCGCCCCGAATCAATGCATGACCGACCGACTCAATGCGACAAGACCACAATTCCCTTTCTCTTCAAGGTAGTACCCGTGGTATCACCTTGCCTTGACCAGACCAGGTACCACCTAAAGGGCTCGTCTCTAATAGCACCTTGTGACGAACATCAACTTCAGATGGCAAAACTCAAGTTTTTCGACGTCTGACTTCCTTGCGAGGGGCCCCAGAGCATCTGGGCCGACCCTCGAGGTTTTCTATATACCACGCCACCACATGCGAGGTGAGGGTAGCAGTGGAAAGTGCGTAGAAACTTCCGCATGCGTTTAGAAACAAAAAGGACAGGAAGGAAGAAGAAGTAACGATGAGCCGTTGGAGCCCTAAGTGAAGCAAAAATATAAACCCTATCGTTGCTGCGCCCGCTAATTTCGGGTGGAGCAGCTTCATGATGTTGCCCTGTCTATCATCGAGACATGGCCTCCTCCTCATCTGGAGTGGTTTGTGCATTTTCCTAACACATCGGACGGCGTTTACTCCTGCAAACATTCTTACATGACAATCCATATCCACCAAACTCCTGTGCCGATACCGTACTAAGCCATCCTTGAACAAAACAAAAGAGCGGCATGAGCCAGTCAGACCGTCTCCGACCGGCGATTCGTTATGTGCAAACAACGTTTGAATCATCTCTGAGCATTCGTGTCAGTCTTGCCACTGATTTCGCTGGTACTGTTGCTGCTGCTGCTGCTGCTGCTGCTGCTGGGATGCGAATGGGGATTGGCTTACTCGGCCACGTCTTCCATTGACTTGCTCCTGCTGCATATACGCCATGCTCTGCATGGCCCCCATGTTGCCGTAGCCGCCGTAGCCCGTCATGCCCATGTTCATACCAAAGCCGGGGGGTGCGTACGGGGTTTGGCCAGGAGGCATCTGAGGGAGCTGGCTTGCCGGCGGCTGGATAGGGCTGCCGTTGGCCAAATTCTGGCCGCGGTACTGATCGATCGATGGACTCGGGCTGCTGCTGTAGCCGCCGAAGCCTGCCTGCATTGGGGGAAAGAAATTGTTGACAGGAGGCGTTGCGCGGTTGAGCATGTTCTGCTGGTATTGCAGCTGCTGCAAGTTCGCGGGGGTCGGCATCGGAGAGTTCGATTGGTTGTACATTGCGTTCTGGACACCATACGAAGGGAAAGGCGGCATGCTCGCATCGGCAGGTTCGCTGCGCTGCGCGCCGAAGCCCAACTCGTAGTTGGAGGCGTTGGCAGACGAGTTCAACGGGTTGTAGTACTGCTGCTTGTTCATGTGAACCGCCTGTTGGTGATGGTTGCTCATACTGGCCTGTCGGGAAGCCGGTCGCTGCCGTTGCTCATTGTTGCTGCCGCTGTTGTTGTTGTTGCTGTTGTTGTTGTTGTTGTTGGAGTTGCCGTGCCCGTGGTCACGCCCGCCACCGCCGCTGTTACGAGTAGACAAGCCAACTTCGTCCATCAAGCGCTTGTAGCCTTGACCGGGCTGAGCTTTGATGCGCACCAAAACGTTCTTGACATTTTCAACCACCTGGCTGCGGATGCTCTCATCGAAAAAAGGCGTCGTGAGAACCTTGAAAATAAGGGTAGCGCCGCAGGCATGGTCGCTGAGAATCGCCTCTAGGACTTGGTCGTTGGGCGTGAAGAAGAGAGCCTTGAGAATCGTGTCCCGAGCCTCGGGTTCGGCCTTCTGATTAATCACCTTCAGCACAGTGAGATAGGCGACCTTGTGGGTGCACAGGTGCCCCAGACAGGGGACAAGTTGAGGTGACAAAACAGTCCTGCGCTGGGGGAAAGTGCAGGTGTCGAGGAACCAGGTCAATAGAAGAGCTCCGTTGGCGTTGGTGGCAAGCTGGACGCTGTGCAAGGCGATTGCGGCAGCAAGCATCCGTTGCTGCTCCTTGGTGGCGTGGTGGCTCTCTAAGCAGGCACGCATGGCTCGGGCACCGTAGCGGCCCTGGGACACCTCCCACATCCGGCTGAGCATCGTCTCAAAGATAAAGTCGTTGAAAGGGGCGCCGAACTTGAGGCAGCCCTGAAGAACATAGTTGCCGTACTGGTCGAGGAACAGAGGGATCGTGTAGGGGCGCAGATTCTCGACAATCAAGGTCATCTGGTGAGGAGTCTTGCAGACGTCGATAATCTTCTGAGCGGCCCAAGTACCATTCTTGTGTACGCCAATTTCCGCCATGTGAGGAGCGATCTCAGCAAGCATGGCGTCCCGGAGTTCGTCGGAGCAATGCTCAAAAAGCTTCTGCACGACGGTGTTGCCGAGGTAGTCGGACGAGAGTTCGGCGATCTCCGGCAGCATATCTAGGGCGGTCGTCTCAATCTCTGCCTGAGACAAACTCTGGTTGTCAATTCTCTTCCTAATGTCTCTGAGTCTCGGAGCATCGTGAACCCGCGTGTGGGCCGGTTCCCGGATGGGAGGGATCTCGTCGACAAAGTTGGTAAACTGGATAGAGGATTGGAGGCTGCGAGAGATCTTGGCAGTGTCTTCGTCAGAAGCCTGGAATTGCTTCACGATATGCAGAATGTCGCTTGTCATCTCTGACAGAGGAGGCACAGTGGGAGCAGCGTTAGCTGACTGGGCGGCCGAGCTGCCATTGTCAGTGGCAGCGCCGGATGAGGCACTGTGCGAGTTGTCCTGGTTCTTCGAGAAGGGGTCGGGGCTGGGTGAAGGGAAAACTCCATCATGACCGGGGGTATTCGAGGCAGAGGGCGGCTTAGCAAAATTGATGCGAATAGGGCCAGCTCCGGGAAAGATTTCCTTGCCATTCATGCTGGCCTTGGCAGTGATGGCACTTTCCATTCGTTCAAAGTTGACGAAGCCACAATTCTTATGCGTGAGAACGCGGGCTGACAAAATAGGACCGTACGACTTGAACATCTCGGTCAAGGTCGATGTGGTGGTGGAAGTAGGGATGCTACCTAGCCACAGAGCGCTGGTAGGGCCCTCGAGACCTTGATCCTCTGCGTTGAGTAGACCCGCGTTGAGACTGTTTGACCGTCCAAGGTTCATGGCAGCCACAGCTTGAGGGAGGTCGTCGAACTCCTTTTCGTCTGGAAGACGGATCTCGGCAGGAGGAACCGCGTTGCCTAAACCATTGCCAGACATGTAAGTCCGCATGAGACGAGAGCCAGGCGTATCAAGAACGCCGGCGGTCCTGGCGCGGGGACGCGTGGCCTGGTTCGCGAAGGCCTGAACAGCCAGGTTGTGGTTGTGGATGGCGGCGTTGGTAGCCGCGAGTTGATCCTGAAGGTGGGCGACATACTGGCTCTCAAGTGTCACGTTTTCCTCGAAGTCATCCTCCTCCTCGTCGGCATATTTGTCCTTGTTGTTGACCGAGTACGAGCGGAAACGGTTAGCCTTAGTAAACTCGTTGAAGCTCGGAATGTACGGCGTTGCCAATTGGGCACGGGGGGGTTGCGGCGTCTCGGCCAGTCCCAGGTAGTCCAGCGTTCTCATATGAACATCGCTCTCCCCACCGCCTTCTCGGGAAATCTGGGACTGGGTCGGGGAGCTCGGCCCGTTGGTCGAGCCAATGCTAGCAATGCTCGCAAGCGTCATGCCCCGGTCGCGGCCGGTACCGGTGGGGTTCCAGCTACTGAATATGGAGGGGCCAAAGGGCGAGCTGGTGCCCGGGATCTGCGCGAATGGGCTTCTCTGAGGCATCGATCCAGCGCGGAGACGGGATAGCAAGGCGGAGTTGTTGGAAGCCGTCTCGGTCGGCTCGAGGCCAGGAGACGAGGATTTGAAAGGGCTGTGGGACGGCGTAGGTCGCGACGACTTGGGAGCCATTGCGGGGATGCTGAGCAAGCCATTGCCGGCACCACCCGGGGAGAATCGCGAGGGTACAGTTCCAGCACGAGCGCGCCTCGCCTGGGGCATGAAGTCGGGTGTAGGGAGTTGAGCAAAGTCAGGAAAGCCATCAGTCGGTGACTCGGGGATATTCTCGCGGAGGGGCGTGGAGTTGCCGCTGGTCGGCGGACCGCCCCATGGATTTAGCGGCAGTCCAGGCACTCCTTCTTGGGCTTGAATCTCGCGGGCTCTGGAGGGGAGGGTCAGCTATGAGTGCTACGGTAGGCGGAGAGGAACCGGCGGTAAGTAGCTTACCTCTTGGAAAACAACCTGCTCGAGCCGGGCATCTCGTGCGACGGAGAGCCAGCCCCTGATCGCGAGGCACTAGCCATCTTGCTGGAGTGGCTCAAGCCGCCTGGCAGACCGAAGGGGGATCTGATGGATGAACCAGCGGCAGAATCGATGGGAGATGTATTGTTGGTGGTGGGTGAGGTCGACCGGTTCTGTGTGGCAGATTGGGGCGGGTAACCAATGGCCAAGTGATCGGATCTAGTTGACATTATCAATTATCTTGGCCGAACCTCATCAGAGACGCTTTACGAGACTCGAGTTTCCCCAATGCGTTGCTGTCGTTGACGGATTGAGCAATGCTCGCTCTCTCGGGCGACGTGGGACACGCGCGAAGGGTTGGGCCCAATGTAATTGTGGGCAGTTTTGAGACCGCAGCGTCTCGTATTCGACAGTCGGGGGTACGGGTCGGTTACAAGACAGAGAGAAGGAGAGAGCGGGTGGCGGCACGGGCTTGCGTCAATTCCCGAAATCGCTTGCAGGCGAGTCTTCTGCAGCTTGTCGGGGATCTGTTGTCAAGCTGTGGATTTGACGCAGGTGGCCAGAGTGTGCTGATGGTTCGCGGGAGCGGGAGGGCAAAACAGGGGACTCGAAGAGAGATCTTTGTGTAAGGAATGTTCGTCGAAGGGTCGAAGGGTTGAAAGTCGTGATTGTGCGTGTATTCCAGGTATTACAAGGTACGCCAGGCCAGCCAGTCGGTTGCAGAAAGGCAGCTGGGTGCTCGAGAAAATAAAAGGAGAGTTCGACGTCGGTCGGGGGGGTTGAGGTCAAGGAATGTCGGGGTGGACAAGTGGGCTCTGGACGATTTTGGGCTGCCGGGGAGGGGGGTTTGATGGAAAGATTTCTCCTGCCAGTCACTGTCGGGTGGCCGTTTTGTGGTCGCGTAGCCAGCCTAGCGGTGGGCTTGGTCTGGGTTGGTCAATGTGGGTGCTGCGATGCGCGATGCGTAGGTAGCTTTGCGTTGTTCCGTCTGGTCGGGCTTCCCACAGATCAGGTTTCTCAGGCTCCCAGGTCCGTTGCTCGACGAATCGCCCAAGGTTGCTGTCCTTTCCTCCGGCTGTTTTTTTGAGCGAGACAAAAAGAGCGAGGAAAGAAGCAAAAAGGTTAAACGTTCTCAATATACAGGCTTCATTAGTATATGGTCTGAGGCCTGGAGAAAGGGATAGGGGGTGTGGGAAGTGGTAGACTGGGAGATGGAAACGGGAAAGAAAAAGGATGAGAGGAGGAAGAGGAGGAAAGACAGCAGCAACAGCAGCAGCAGCAGCAGCAGTAGGAAAATATGTGAGTTGAGGTTTCGGTGGTGGTGGATGGAACGGTGAAAGGAGGCTTGGGCTTGTCGGTACTCTCTGTACTGTACGAAGTACAGATGCAAGAGCAGGAACGGGAACAGGAACAGGAACGGGAACGGGAGCAAAGTGCGGGTGATTCGTGAAGGCGCAGGTGCAAGTTCAGGGATGTGAGGTCTGGCCAGTCAGGACAGTTTGTTAGGGGGGGGGAGGAGAAGCAGGGAAAAGGTACCTTGCCTCGGAGGTGGCAGCCAAGGCTTGTCAGCCAGTCAGTCAGTTCTACCGGCGGAGAGTATCTGTCCCTTTGACTAGGCAGGTAATACCTACAGACCTACAGCATCGATCGTCCCGCAGCTTGACTGTCAACGGCTGCGGCAGCGCAGATTGATTGATGATTGATTGATGGACTAGCAGGATGGGTATAGAAACTGAGTGTCACCTCAGGCACGAAGAGTCGGGACCAGAAAAGAGGCGTTGAGTGTGAGGTAGAGGGGGAGAGAGGCAAGGCGAAGCAACTGCAAGGTGCAAGGCCTCCGTGCCTGGGCTAAACCACGTCGCCGCCGCCGCCGCCCACCCGCCGTCCGTTCCCATTTTCATTCAGTCATTCAGGGGACCTCTGGCCACTGGTCAGCGTCAGCATCAGGTTTCCCGGCGGGGTGGGCGGCGCCTTGACCCTCGACAAGGTATATACATATACGACTTGACTAGGGGGTCCAGGTATTCATTTACCGCTCGTAAGTGGTACTTCTCTCTTTCCCTCCCCTATCGCCCTCTGCTTAGAATTTAGGGCTGTTACCCAGACTGGGGCTGCGCTCCCCAGAGCGAGACAGGGACTGGCTGCCCCCGAAGCGTCGCCCCTAACGGGGCCAAACGGAGGGTTAAGGTCACTGTGAAACGGCAGCCGAGGACCCATTTACTAACTGGACGCAGTAGTAGGTGGCACTTATCCATGCTTACCCAGCTTGCCTTTTTTTTCTCCATCAGTGTGCTGTTCACATTGAGATGAAGAAATTCAAACTGCCGACCTATATATCGACTACCCACTGTGCCGGGATTCTATTAGTGTTTCCTTCCTCTGTCCATCTTCTCTCTTCTCCTTTTCTTCCCTCCTTCCCGTTCCGCGTCATCCCTCTTCCCGGTTGGAGTGGAGCCGCCAGTAGGAGCCAGGGAGTTATGAAGGGAACGACACTGACAACACTCAAACTGACGCCTGTGGCTGTGTGCAGGCAGTGAGGTAAGGTTTTCCTCCGTACCAACCTGGATTGTCCATAACATTTCCCCAGTGGCACATTCCACGACCCACTGGCTTTTCCGTTTCCATTCATTTCCATTCCCGTAGAGCATCAACCAAGGGAAGTCACGAGAAGGCATTAGTCGATCTATGGAAGGCTTGCCATGGCGGTGCATCGATCGTCATGCCCTGTAGCTTCCGCCTGCCATGAGTTGCAAGCCAGATGCTCGTCGTTTTTGCCACTAGGGGGGGGTAGGTAGTGCAGACCATTTAGGAGATGTCGCGGCGGAAGGGGTCCGGAAGAGCCAGCCAGGTAGACTCCCCCCGAAGCCGACCACTGGTACGGACACAGGAGGCCGGGCCCCGTTGCCCCTCGTCTTCCTGATACGATTTCTACAACAGCTATATTCGCCGGGGGCATATCGATAACAAAAACTCTTCCACTGTATCCCTCCGCCAAGCTTCGATTCGCAAGATGACGCTTGATAGCAGCTAAGTAAGGCTGGGCCCCTATCGACATCGTGCCCAGCAGCCTTACGACCAAAGAAGAGATCCCGGTCCTTATTTCACTTGCTATCGTCCGTTCTTGGACGAGGTCGACAACACCTCACCACCAAGAAACTCGCGCGGCGCTGCGGCACCACCATGACAGTCAAACTAAAGACATTTCTGGATGCTGGGGAACTACCTCCATCCATCAGCAACATGTCCTTTCCTGTCTCCGTTACAACCTGGCCAACCCTTTATACAATGCAATGGCGTCACCGTCAACGAAGAATCCAAACCGTCACCCAAAGTATAATGCCTTCATGCGGACCGGGATGCCTTCCCTTCCTTCCCTTCTACAAAACACCAACACTCGCCATCGTCTGCGCAACAGTTGCAGATTAGGGACCTGGCCCGTTGCTGGCCCAAAATTGGGGGGAGGGGGAGGGGCCCGACTGGCTTGACAGAGTTGAAGTCCACCGCCGCACTCCACCACACCATTTCCTCGGAGGAACGTCTCCAGCTCCTGGTCTACCTTGCGCGCGCTCATAGTTGCAGCGCTATGCAAGACAACCCTTGTCAATCAATCAGCCACATGCAAGCAGGGGCTTCAGTACAGATACCAACCCCGAGACGAGCCTAAACTGTACATTGAGCCGTGACAGCTCACCAAATGGAACATGGTCGGAGGATATCGTAAAAGCCGTTTTGGGAATTACGGCAGGTTGAGGAAAGCGAAAACATGGCACTTCGCCTCACATGTCCACAACTTAGCTGCGGCCCTCGAGTTCGTATCTTCATATGCCGAAACTAAACATAGTCTATCCTCGACCTCATGTCACCGTGACGGAATCCTTCCACAATCGTTTCAACATCAGACGATGCCGCTCGCAACCGACTAATATGTCTCTTCCCAACCGACATTGCAGTACATGCTCTGTGCGGACAACTAGTCAGTGTACAAAGCTGCACTGACTTGCTGCCATGGGCAAATTGACAAAAGCCACCATTGCGTGGAGGCATGTCAGACTCATCTGGTTTGGAGGCTCTGTGCTTCTTCAACCCAGTTCAGGGGTTGCCCTCTAACATGGCCAACCACTGGCCTTGCGCTGTCCGTCCTTACCTATGTAGCGGATTGGACACTGGTGGACAGCGGCGTTGATACAGGGCGCACAAATTTCCAATGGTTTCTATCTCGAGTCCTCGTCTCCTCAACTGCTGTCAACAGCCTCCACAATTATTTGCCGAAGTTGGCAAACAACGACAAGCAGTTGTGTCCTGACTCGAGCGCAGCCCTCTTCTGCGCCTTTATAACGCATCTCGTCGAATCATCGGCCTGGCAAGAAAAAGACTCTCTCCCGCCAAATAAAAAAGACCCAAAGACAAAAACGGAAGGGGGAAGGGGCTACCGCCTGACAGACTGCCGCCAGCAAGCTTGCGACGTGTCTTCCAATGGGGCCATTGAAATCAACTGCCAAGGCCATGTTCAACCCAGGCCGCCCCAGGTGCAACACTGCAAAGGCGTGACGGAGATGCTGGTCGTTAATGCTCCAGCTCGATGCTCCCCGGCCTCTCCTCCAATCACAACGTCGGGTGACTCTTGTCAGAGGCTCCGCCAAAGATCTGAAACACACCTTCAGCCCCTATCCCGGCTACATTCACTGCTGAGCTGCCGTCCACACGCCCACGCCACGATATGCTGCCAACAGTTCCCACTACAGCGCAAGTCCCCCATTGGAGTTTCCCTGTAGGCTGTACATAATACGTAGACTCTCGTGGTTGTTGACACCGACAAAGAGGCTCTGTAGCACGTCGAGTATCCAAGATATTATCTCGGCTCATTGTCGCATGGCTGGCCACCGCTTGCGGGCTCCCGGAATCGGCTCTATGGTCCTTTGGTTTGGGAAGTTCTAGCAGTTGAACAGAGCATGACGGGCTCCAGCCCATCTTCCATCTCAAGGCCGTTTGTGTCAAGGGGTTCTCGCTGTCGTCGGTCGAAGCCTCCTGTGCTTATTTGGTCAGGCTTCCATTCTTCCATCCCGTTCTCTACGAGGCCTTCAAATGTCTTCATTCGACAGAGACACCTGCCATCGCAGCTCTTGACTCGGACCGGTAGTTAACCAAGACACCAACAGCCGCCCGTTTGAGCAGGTCGATGAGAGCGTTCCTCCCCTTCAACTGCGCCAACACGTTTCATCCACCCCCTTTTCCATGTTGGCCCCCGCAAGTCGTAAGTGTCGATGCTTCCCGCCTGTGGTCATGGAAACAGGGGGTCCCCTCCTCTCCTTGGTGGTGGTGTGTGGTGCAGAGTACAGAACATTCGTACGGATATACGCCCTCATAGTATACTGTGCGCTCTTTTGTCTCCTCTCGCGCACATCGGATATCCTCCCCCCCTCTCTCGTCCCAGATTCAGGACGAAAATGCCCAACCTACCTTGTACATGTGCAACACGACACGGGCCCTCCTCGAGCCTCAACGTGCCCCGCGGCTTCCGCCGAAACTCGAGCCAGAGCCCTCTTCCGCCACGTCCGCTTTCTGTGTGACGCGTTCCGCTTCGCAGCCTCAATGCGTTACCGCCCACGGCATGATCGGTCGGCCGCCATTCGCCATGTTGTCCCGCACCACTGAAGCGGTCGTTTTTCCCTCTGCGATGGGAGCAACGTCGGCCCCAGACCTAGCTCATCCCATCCCGGAGCCAAGCTGGAAGAAAGGCGCGGTGCCTCGGGACTTGACTGAACAATATAACCCTTCATGCACTACAGTCCCAGCTACAAGGCCCCCGGGCTTTCGCTTTCGTGAGGCTCGGGGAGGGGTAGACAACGGGGGCTAAATCTCCCCGTCGTGGGTCCCTCCTACTCCGACCAGGGCGATCACCGGGGGGATAGTTTCGGTAAAAATAGCATCGCATCTCCCCGCAACTACCTAGTTTTGTAGATCCCACAACTTGGTCTGCTTGACGAAGTCGGCTCGAGTCCGTCGCATCGAGGTTACGCTTGACCTTTATGGGCCCCAACTAACGGTCGAGTTGAGCTCGTAGCAAAAGGGTCCTCATTCTGGCCACGGCAGAATAAAACAAACAGGCTTAAATTCTATGTCTCATGCAGACCTCCGGTAGTTCAATGACCAGTTCCGTTGTCGCGGGCCATTTCCAGGTCAGGTGAAGCCGTACTGTCCTGGTGCTCTTAGTTGGCCCTGTGGCGCCCAACATAACCAACGACCAGGTTGGTGGCTGGGCTCTTATACCTAGGACGCTGCAAGAAGTCTTCAAGGCCGTCACTTGGTGAATAGGCATTGGGGGCGGGGGGTTGCGAATATGCGTACGTCGCGGAAACTGTATGCGGTGCATGATGGGCGTGAAAAAGCCGACCGACCACCAAGCACGCTGGCAACATGGTGCCGCTGTTGACGATACAAAAAGATGAGATGAGAGAAGATATAGGGGGGAGGGGCGTAGAGACAAGGTAGAGAGGTGACTGGACTGGCAGGGACTTCGTACGGCGCGATCTCACTATTAAAGGGCTGGCCCTTCATCACCCATTGCCGGCCGATGCACTCGTATCATCGTGATTCTGTCAAGGCAGTCAAGTCAGTCAGTCTAGAGCAGTCAATTCTTCCCGCGGCAACACTATATGCGGTCAACCTCCAACTTACCACTCCAGCCCGGTCCTTTGGGTAGAGACAATAAGGGAGCTGAGCCAAATCGATGGGAGGTGTCTCGCAGTAATGACGACGCTGCCAGCTCGTTCGCCCCCTTCCCCCCTTTCTTGGCCTCCAAAGACCCACGTCGTATGCTATTATCGCGAACCTGCAGAGGGTGGCAATATAGTATTAATCACACCGAAATCTGGTCCTCGTGCCGGTTAACACACGCTCATGCTGAGTACGTCTTGGGCGATGGTCAACCCTGCCCTCTGTTCTGCACCAGGCCCTGCGCGATGCTTGAAGAGATAACTCCAGGGAGACTTCTGACCAAGGTCTGTGGACGTCAAAATCCATGGTAACTCGGATTGAGGCCCGAATCGAAGATTCGTCGCAGGTTTTCCATTCAGAAAAGGGCTAGATTCAAGACAGTGCCGTGGTTCCCAAGTACCTTGTCGAAGAGTCCTGTTACCATTTTTTGAACTCGCCGGCAGAGAAACATGTCCTCCAATTCCAATTAATCAAGATATCATACGATCACATCATGCGCAAATAGTTTGGTAGAGGGGTTTTTCTTTTGGAAAAATTTCTCAATTGAACTTCTAAAGGTTCTATAACCTGCTTGCTATCCCATGAAACCCTTGTGACGCCACTTGCTTTATAGACTCCCACCTCTCTCTACATTAATAATCCCATCAATCCTGACAATCGTTTTGCGTGAATCATCTCCTTTCCGATATAGTTCTTCTCTCGTGATAATTTTAGTCGTAAATGTCTTCGTCCATCTCATCGGCAACAAGCTCATCGACAGCGTCGTCCTCGTCCATGTCGTCGTCGTCCGTGTTGAGCTCGCTGTCCTGATGGTTGGGCAAGACAACAAGTCTGCCGTTGATAAGTTCAACACGAGCGGTTTCGCCATCACGGATGTTGCCCCGCAGAATCAAGATGGCCAGCTTGTTCAGGACCTCCTTCTCGATCAGGCGGGACAACGGCCGAGCACCGTAGGCGGGCGAGTAGCCGGCGTTGCCGAGGTAGTCTTTGGCCTCGTCCGACACGTCGATGAAGACCTTGCGGTTGTTGTCCTCCAGCCGCTTCTGGATTTCTATCAACCGGATGTCAACAATCTTGCGAATCTCGCGGCGTGTGAGGCGGTTGAAAATGACTGTGGAGTTGATGCGGTTGAGGAACTCGGGCAGGAACCAGCCACGGAGGGCGTTCATAACTAGCTCGCGAGTCGTCGGGTCGACCTTGCCCTCGCGGCTAGTGGACTTGGTGAGGTACTCGGCACCCAAGTTGGAGGTCATGACGACGATGCAGTTCTTGGCGTCAACGATGCGGCCTTGACCGTCAGTGATGCGGCCATCATCCATGAGCTGAAGTAGGACGGTCAGGACCTCCTTGGCGGCCTTCTCCACCTCGTCGAAGAGGAGAATGGAGAAAGGCTTGCGGCGGAGAGCTTCGGTCAGCTGACCACCGGCATCGTGGCCAACATAACCCGGGGGAGCACCAATCATCCTACTAAGGGCGTGACGCTCTTGGTACTCGGACATGTCGAAGCGAATCATGGCTTTAGGGTCGTCGAAGAGGAATTCGGCGAGAGCCTTGGTCAGGAGAGTCTTACCGGTACCAGAGGGACCGCAAAACAGGAAGCTTGGTGGCTGATTGGGGTTGCTGAGACCAGACCGTTGCAGGCGGATGGCGTTTGAGACGGCCTGTACGGCTTCCTTCTGGCCGACGACGATCTTGCCGAGGACCTTTTCCATGTGAACGAGCTTCTCCTTCTCGCTTGTCTTGAGACGAGTGACGGGGATGCCAGTCCAGCGAGAGACAATCTCGTTGATGTGGTCGGCGGTGACAACGTCAGTGACCATGGCGTTGTGGTCCTGACCGGTCGCGTTGAGAGCGGCGTCAGCGGCGGCCTTCTTGGCCTCGAGATCCTTGATGACGGCGCGCTGCTCGGGGATGGCGCCGTACTGAAGGTCGGCAGCCTTGGCGTGGTTTCCGGAGTTGGCAGCATCTTCAAGACGCTTCTCGAGCTCGTCGAGCTTCGTCTTGGCCAAGTGAATCTCCTCGCCTCTCTTGATCTCGCTGAGGTACTTCTGACGAAGAGGCTCCAGTTCCTCCTCGACATTTTTGGCATCCTTTCTCGCCTGAACTAGGCGGGTCTGAGAGGCTTCATCCTTCTCCTTTTCCAAAGCGGCAATCTCGATCATGATCTGACGCAGCTTGCGCTCGAGGGAATCGATGATTTCGGGCTGAGACTCTCTCGCGACTCTGACAGCGGCGGCAGCCTCATCGACCAGGTCGATGGCCGAGTCGGGAAGTCTCCTGGAGGTGAGGTAGCGGCCGGCAAGGTTAGCGGCTGCCACCAGTGCGTTGTCGAGAATTGTAACGCGGTGATGTCTGTCGTAGCGCTCCTTGAGACCACGGAGGATGGAAATGGTCTCGCCGATTGTGGGCTCCTTGACAAGAACCTGCTGGAATCGACGCTCGAAAGCAGCATCCTTCTCGACATACTTGCGGTACTCGGCGAGGGTTGTCGCACCAATGCAGTGCAGCTGGCCACGGGCAAGCATGGGCTTCAGCAAGTTCGCAGCATCCATACCACCCTCGCCGGATGAGCCCGCGCCCATCAGCAAGTGGATCTCGTCGACGAA
Organism: Colletotrichum shisoi; assembly: GCA_006783085.1. NCBI lineage: Eukaryota > Fungi > Ascomycota > Sordariomycetes > Glomerellales > Glomerellaceae > Colletotrichum > Colletotrichum shisoi. The sequence continues at coordinate 6,495 of PUHP01000121.1, read as the reverse complement.
GAGGACAATCATCTCCTTGGAGTCTTCGATCTCCTTCAGGACACCCTTCATCCTCTCCTCAAACTCTCCGCGGTACTTGCTTCCGGCCACCAAGGCGCCGACGTCGAGCGAAAGCAGCTTGCAAGCCTTCAGGTTATCAGGTACATCGCGGTTGACGATGCGCTGGGCGAGACCCTCAACGACGGTAGTCTTACCGACACCGGGCTCACCGATGAGGACGGGGTTGTTCTTCGTCCGCCGAGACAAAATCCGTACGACTCGGCGGATCTCCTCCTCGCGGCCAATGACCGGGTCCATGTTCTTGTCGCGGGCCAAGGCCGTCATGTCGATGGTGAACTTGGCGAGGTTCTCGTGCTCCTCCTCGGTATCGGCATTCTTGCTGTCCACGCGCTTTGTGCCGCGAATCTGGGCAACGGCGTCGTGCACTAGCTTGGCCTTGGGCACGTTGGACTCTTTTAGGCAGGTCTGTATTGTGTGGTCCTCGGCGAGGGCTTGGATGAGATGGTCTACGGCGATGAAACTGTCTTTTTGTGTCTTCTGCAGCTCCTGGGCCTTGCGGAGGACGGCGTGGAAGGTGGGTGCCACGGAGACCTGGTCTGGCGGCGGGTCTTGGCTCGGCAGACGGACGAGCGTCTTCTTGAGTGCTCTGTCGAAGGATTGGGGATCGCCGTTGGCGCGTTCAATGACTTGCCGAAACATCGAGGACGTCTGCGGCGGGCCGTTTTGTTGATCCTTGGAGAGGTCTGCGGGGGGATCGAGAAGCGAGACCGCAAGGTGGACAGGCAGTAGCTGGGAGTGAGCGTACTGCTCGGCGAGAGCCATGGCATCCTGCACAGCCTTCTCGCCTCTGTCAGTGAATTCCATTCGTGAGTTCATGATGGTCGTATGTGTGTGTTGTGATGATTGTAGTGGTTTTTCGTGAACGGGGTAAGAAGCGCAAATCGCGAAGCTTCAAGTTGAAGAATCTATCGTTCAACTAGGGGTATCTTAGTATGTGCAAGGATTAGGTTGATGGATGAGAGGAACAGCGAGACAAGAGGCGGTTCGCGATTCCGAATTTATGGATGTCGAGCAAGGTTCGTCCAGACAAGTAAACCGGGAAGTGGGCCAAGAGATGGACTGATCCAGCAACTGATGGTAAGGTCGGGAAGCTGTAAGGCAGCGCCCAGAACCTGGTGGAAGTTCCGCGACGTCACTGGTAGGATCCGAGCCCACCGAATAGAATCGCGGGGTCGGCAGTAGATACCTTGACCCACTTCTGAAGTCTTATCAACTCCATCGATAAGATACTGAGTGGTGGCTTAGGAGCAGTTGGTCCGACGTGGCTGAGACCAGTCGGCGATCATGTGACTTTGTGAACTTCAGCCATGTCCAGCCACACCCAGCCACAATAGCCGGCGCGACCTGGTTCCAGAGCTTCGGGAAATTTTGCAAGGTCAAGCAAGCTATGCCCGAAGGTTAGGGGGCCGACGACGACGACGACACGGAACACGCCCACCGACGACCAGCCTTGAACAAAATGAACTCGGTCTCGGTTTTCAGATTTTCACAGCTGTCCTTCGGCGTCGCCCGGACAAGCATACGGCATGGTCACACGAGGTCGCGCCGTCGAGCGCCGCAGCCCGAGCTCACCAACTTCGAGCCAGGCCACGGCGAGCAGATCTGGGTCTACAGCCACCTGACCTCGAACCAAGTGATTTACTCGCACACGAAGCAACTCGACGTACGTTCCTCTACTCACCGCGCCGAGCCTCATCAAGACATGCGCGAGTCCAATGCATTGTCAACCGGGCACAAGATTCGCCTCACGAGGCATCTCCATAACCGACAGCCATGGCTAACATTACACTTTCTCATAGTCCAATCGTGCGCTCCGTCAACTCCCCTTCAACGGCAAGAAGACCAAACCCGCCAAGCTTCGCCGTGACTACTGGAAGCCAATGGCCCTGATCCAGCTACCTAGCGGCGCGGGCGTGGCGGGCCAGTCGGTCTTCCAGAAGCTCCGCGAGTTCAAGCGCCTCCACGAGCTCTGCTGGGACGAATCGCTCCGCTTCACCAGGGACACGGACACATTCACGGGGATCACCAAGACGCGCGTCCGCAACCGGCTCGAGCGCGGCGTGGCCCTCAACGACCAGCGCGCAAATTCCATCGCCGATATGGCAGCCGTGCTTGCGGGCGTCGGCAGGGGGAGCCGTCTGTTGGTGAGCCCGCAGGAGAAGAAGGCCGTCCTCGAGGAGGGCAAGACGTTGGTGGGCCGCAAGTGGTCGCAGAAACCGCCGCCACCGACGGCGACGGTCGTGGCCAGAGAGGGCGAGGCCGATGACATGAGCAACGTCATCAAGACCGAGGACCCGAGCAAGGTTGTCGATGGCCCCGAGGAGCTGCTGCCCGCCACGATATACTGGGCCAACGAGACTGATCGCAACTTTGCAGAGCGTTGGTCGGACAACGTCACGCACGACGTGTTCGACGAAGTCAAGGCGCCGCTGGCAAAGATACGGCGGTTCAAGAAGGCCATTAAGGAAGGGAGCGAGGCACTGGAGGCCGAGACCAAGCCACTGTAGGCTGAGACTAAGGCAGAGAAGGCTCTTAAGAAAAGTCTAGTTTGAAACCCGGGCTGGGAGCTGTCACGACACGCTGGGGTCTTGGTAGAGAACAAATGTACATCAGTAGACGACGGGTTTTTTTTTTTGGAACTTTGTGTTATTTGCTTTACGCAGCCTGTTTGAAGAGTGGCTGGTTGGCATTTGGCCATGTAGACTATTGTACCAACACGGTTACATGAACCGATGATATAGACCCGATCAAACACCCTCCCTCCAGGGGGAGGAACCCGGTTCGCTGTACCGTACTGTGTATGATGTACCGAGACCAAAGGCAAAGAATATGAAGAATTAAAAAAAAAACGAAATTACCCCCCTTTCCCAGTTTATCAAATTCCAAATGATAGAAATAAGCGCGCGTTCTTGGTCATCAACTTCGTGAAGAGTGTGTGTTTTATACAAACCCCCCCAGGGGCCATTGGTCTTTTAGACTCTGATGGCGAACTTCTTGAGGTACTCGTAGTCCTTGACGTTGGCGTCGACGCACTCGCGGATCTCCTTCAGACCCTTCTCGCCGTACTTGCTCAACCACTCGGCCTCTTCGGACTCGCGGGTGATGACCTTTTTCTCGCGGGATATTAGTATGCGTGCGTAGTACATCCCATCCCCGCCGCGACCGGCGGTTATGGTGGTTATAAGAAAGATGTCCAAAAAATACAGTGCCAGTCCGGCAGATTCTTCTTCCCTTCAACATAGCCACACAATAACACACCCGGATGCGCGGGCGAAGGAGGAAACGGGATGAGGGGTGGGGTGGTCAACTCACATGGGCCTTGTCGCGCGGCTTCAGCGACGTGCTGCACAGGGCGTCGTTGTGGAAGCCGTTCCACTTGGCGAACTTTTCCTGGGCGAGCTTGGTGTCCTCGTCGCTCCAGTTGAGCATGGCGTCGGTGAAGTCGAGGCCGACGTGGGCGCAGTAGGCGCGGATGACGCCCTCCGGGTCGTCGAGCAGGTCGTCGGCGTCGACGACCATGAGGTCCTTCTCGTCGACGACGCGCTCGCGGATGAGGAAGTCGAAGAGGCGGCGCAGCTCGTCGTAGCCGGCCTCGCTGGCGGAGAAGTTTCTGAAACCCGTGACCTCGTCCAGGGGCGGGATGGTGCAACGATAGTACGAGGGGATGGAGCGGCGCGGGTGGCGGATGAGGAACGTCCACTGGAACTTGCGGAGGATGTCGAGGGGCAGGACCGTGGGATTGCCGGGCTCGGCGGTGGTGCCGGCCGAGGGGGCGATGGAGGCCTTTTGCTGGTTGGGGGGCAGGAGGTAGTGCGCGATATCTTTGATGAAGACACGCTTCTGTGGTTGAGAGGATCAGCGTCAATATCTAGGTCATGGAGTGCGTATGTGCAAGTGATGGCGGTGGTGAAGGCATCGGGGGTCCGTTCCGGTGTCGGTCGCGATTCCACCGAGGGGCCCCCCCGGGGGGTTGTCGCTGCCCACTACTCACTGCCCAGGGTACCTGAGCGCTAACGCACGACACAAGAGTCACTGCGGACGCGGCTGCGGCAGCATCACAACTCCCCGGCAGCGAACTCGCCCGCCTGCCACCCCTCGTCCTCGGCCCATATCTCGGCCCATAACTCGTGTCACTCGTCGTCGCCCCTCCACCGGGGCCGCGATTTACAACGGGCCATCTGGAAGAGCCGCCTCGACGACGGCTACGAGCGCGCCGTCAAGCGCACAGCGAAGCGCGGTCGCAAGCTGCCGCCCAAGGAGGAGTTCTACGACCACTGGGGCCAGACCTACCACCAGTACGCCCCGAACCTGTTCCCCGGGTACCTGACGTCGGATCTCTACGTCGCCGGCGACCCGGGCATCCTGCACGGCAACTGGGCCAGCTGCGCCCAGGGGCTGTGCGGCACCAACGACATCGCCGCCGGCGGCTGCGGTGGCCCCGGCGGGTGTACGAACTCCTCGGTGAGTCTGCCATGTTCGTCGGGTCCCGCGTGGGTGTTGTGGCTGACTCTTTTCTTTTTTGGGGGGGAATCAGGGATACTGGACCGGTTCCGGTCGTGGAAAGCCCGGTGAGTTTCATTCCAGCCCGCAGAGTAACATGATCTTTGGTCTGACAAAATCGCTGTGCAGTTTGTGCGGGTATTGTTGGAGGAGTCGGCATGGCCGGCGGAGGCTGCGGAGGCGGAGGCGGTGGTGGTGGCTGCGGCGGCGGCGGCAGCGGCTAGGAGATAACATAAGAAGCTTCTTGCTAGGATCTCTATACTAATTGTTCTTCTTCTTAGTTCTCATGTTTAACTCTATAATGTTTCCCCATCATGTTAAACCCCTTTATCCTCTTCTAGTATAATGCAACCTATACAGGTAGTTGTAGGTTACATATGCTATCGTACATTATCCCCTCAACCGCGAGAAGGCTCCAGACCCACTTTTTCCCCCGCAATACAGTTACATAACTAGAATACATGACGCAACGACATTTATCCCTATGCTATTTTGTATGGCTTCACCACCAATTTCAACATTACCACTAATGCTACAATGTCTGCTTACGATTCTAATGCTTTGGATGCCTCCGGGGCCTCTGTAAGCTCTGTCTGGAGCTGTATAGAGGTCTAGCCTGCTAATCTTGCTGTTGCTTATACCTAAAATTACCTTCTAGAGCAGTGTAATAATAGCACTTTCCAGCCTAACAAGGCTCTAGATCCGGGGCCTCTAGGCACCTTTATACCCTTCAAAGTGCTGACCCAGGCCCTAGAGATATCAGGGCTGCTAGATACTCTAGTTAACCTATTCCTCTAATTTATACCCTATACTCTTATTAAGAAGTAGGTCTAGTAGATAAATAATAGAGTACCTACTAAGCCTTATACGTAATATGCCTAAATATATACCTAGAAGAATAAGTCTATAGAGGAGATTTACCTCTTCCTATTAATTATTATTTATATAGGGTTATACCTAGAATATAAAATTAAGAAATATTAGTCTTCTAGCCCGCCTAAAATCAGCTCTACATTCGCATTCACCTAGTATATATCCTAGGATTAGTTTAAAATACTATACTACTAGCTCTAGATCTTTAACCTAAATAACGTCATCCCTAGTAGAGCTCCAGACTAGGCTAGGGTAACAGCCCTAATGCCTAATATATACCAGAAGGTTAACAAATAGTCAGCCTATATGTAAGAAACTAGGGACTCCTTTTATAAGCCTAGCTTTAAGCTTACTATTAACAAGGCTATAGTCTAATTTATAGGCTAGGCCTAGGAGAAAACAACGATCCTAACAAAGCTAATCCTAATAGGCTTTAAAGTATAGATACTTACCTAATTAGGGTATTGCCTCTAGTGGCTCTAGCACGTCCACAGGAAGGGCCTGTATAGGCTTGTCCTGCAGGACTGTACTACCTGTCCCTCCCGCGCGGCCCGCAAGGCCTGCAAAGGCGACGCAACGGCCCGCAAAGGCGACGCAACGGCCCGCGAAGGCGACGCAACAGCCTGCAAAGGCGACGCAACAGCCCGCAAAGGCGACGCAACAGCCCGCAATCCGGCTGCTGTAGAGGCAGCCTAGGAGGCCTACCTGACGCCTACGCAGCGGGTTGTAACAACCCTTATTAGCCTAATCCAGCTAGCACCCTATTATATCTATCTAGATAACCTCTTTTCTTCCATCTGGCTCTTCCAGGCCCTTCAGCAGCTTAGTATCAGAGCTTCTAGTACCTACTACTAAAATAGTAGTATAGACCTAGCCCTTATTACTAAGAAGAATACCAAAGGTAAGGGTATACTATAGGGTAAAATCTATACTATTACTACATCTAATAGGATAGTATATATCTCTAAACCTCTTTTCTATAAGCTACCCTTACTAAATAGTTTCTATTACTATAAGTTAACTAATTTAGCTAGAAGGATAATACCTTTATACTCTTTCTTA
>PUHP01000120.1:11331-53114 GCA_006783085.1 Colletotrichum shisoi | reverse complement strand
GGGGGGGAAAGGAAGGAAGGGCCCAAGTGGGAAAGGGAAGGGGAAAGGGAAAGAAAGGTAAGGGAAAAGGGTGTGCGGTCAAACAACTACTTCGTAGAGCAAACAGATGCCACACGTGGAGAGTTGAAGCGGCGTGATTCGTCAACTCCAGACGTTCCCCCAGATGAGAGATTCTTCTCGCCCGCGAAATAAAGCTTTTGGTGGGTGGGGAACAGGCTAGCATCCAAGGGATACCGACATCTTGGCACGCTAACCGTATGAGGGCCCCTGGAAAGCCTCCTACATGGCCCATCGCATCGTATCGTCCAGGGGTGCCATATCGTTCGTCGTCCAGTGTCGAGTTTGACGGATGGGACGGGATGGGGGGGGATGCTTCCGAGGGTAGGCTGGGCATGTGGTGTGAAAAAGCGACAGAGAGAGGGGGAGAGAGAGGGGCGTCCATGTAAGAAAACGGCACAATCCCAGCCCGCAGCCAAGAGGACGGGAAATGCTTAGTATGGCTTAGTGGAAAGATGCACCTCCTTCTTGAAGCACAGGCACAGGGGGAGGGGTGCGAGGCGTTTTGTGTCCCCAGACAGTATCTGTATCTGTAGCGTATGTACGGAGTGTGTGCAGTATCCGTGCTTAGGTAGACACTGACATTGATTGACATGGATGGACACACGCAGAAATCAGAGTTGGCCTCTGCCTTTACGAGGGGAGAGCCGCCACTTCTGTCAGACTGACTTGGCCCAACCAACCCTGCCAAGAGTAGACATAAAAGGTCTATTGTGCGCACTTCTCAAACTTTCCCGTCTTCCTTGGAGTGTTCTGTGTCCATCCCCAGCAAAGCGAGACAGATCCCTTCTCTCTCTCTCTCCCCCTCTCATCACTTGAGACCACAACACCACCTGCTCAAGTCACAGCCAAGGAGCAGAAATCAGTCGCGATGGTGCTCGAACAATACACCTACGTCTTTGCCATTGGCACCTTCTTTGCTATGCTCGATGCGTACAACAACGGTGCAAGTGAGTACAACCAAACCCTCCCTCCCTCCTCTACTCGATCCTCGAACGGAAAATAGACAAGACAGCAAGTGGCGATGGCGGCGGTGGCGGTAGCGACCTGGTTTATCCGGATGAGATGCTTCACTGTATCTACGACGTCGTCTTTCAGTCGTATCTCTCCGTCCCCTACCACTTGCTTTTGCTGTCTACATGGCCGATGATGATGATGATGGACTCTGGGTGGTGCCACATTGGACAAAAAAGAGAGAAGAAAAAAAAAAGAGAAGAAGAAAATTCGGACGCTGGCTGACTCGGTTTAACTTTCTCTCTCCCCAGACGATGTCGCCAACGCTTGGGCGACCAGTGTGTCGTCGAGATCCATCACCTACCGCCAGGCCATGATCTTCGGTACCATATTCGAGATGCTCGGCGCCATCACCGTCGGCGCCCGCACCGCCGACACCATCAAGAACGGCATCATCCCCAACAGCGTCTTCAACGACAACCCCGGTGTTCAGATGCTCGCCTTCACATGCGCCCTGGCCGCCGCCTCCTCGTGGGTCATGTGGTGTACCCGTCACTCCGCTCACGTCTCTTCGACCTACTCCCTCGTCTCCGCCGTCGCCGGTGTCGGTGTCGCCGTCGCCGGCGCCGACAAGGTCCAATGGGGCTGGAACAACGGCAAGGGTCTAGGTGCCATCTTCGCCGGTCTCGGTATGGCCCCCGCCATCTCGGCCGGCTTCGGTGCCCTCATCTTCAGCCTCATCAAGTTCGTCGTCCACGTCCGCAAGAACCCCGTCCCCTGGGCCGTCTGGACCTCGCCCTTCTTCTTCCTCATCGCCGGCACCATCTGCTCGCTCTCCATCGTCTACAAGGGCTCCCCCAACCTGGGCCTGAGCAAGAAGCCCCCGTCCTTCATCGCCGCCGTCACCGTCGGCACCGGCGGTGGTCTCTGCCTCCTGGCCGCCCTCTTCTTCGTCCCCTTCGTCCACGCCAAGGTCATCAAGAAGGACTACACCCTCAAGTGGTGGCACTTCGTCTACGGCCCTCTCCTCTTCAAGCGCCCCGCCCCCGCCGATGCCGAGAAGGCCACGGTCCCCAACTACGCCGTCGTCCAGGAGGACGAGGACGAGCACTCCCTCCCCTCCCACGAGTCCGTCAAGTCGTCCGAGTCCAACGACGACGCCCTCAAGGAGTCGCACCTGTCCAAGGAGACGCACCTGTCCAAGGAGACGCACCTGTCCAAGGAGACGCACATCCCCCGGGAGAAGTCCTTGGCCGCCGCCGAGGTCGGTCAGGGTCCTACGTACAAGCAGCTCCAGGCCGAAGGCGAGGCCAAGCTCCACGCCAAGCTCCTCCAGAACCGCGGTCCTATCGGCTGGGCTATGCGCACCCTCCGCGACAACCCCATGGGCCCCGGTCAGATCTACGAGCTTCACAACATGAAGATGGTCATCAAGCGCATCCCCGCCATGATCACCGTCGGCGCCCTGTACGGTCTGCACTACGACATCCACGCCGCCCAGACCGGTATCGCCGGCACCCCCGAGGGTGAGCGCATGAAGCGCGTCTACGCCAACGCCAAGAAGTACCCCAACGAGGTCGAGCACACCTACTCCTTCGTCCAGATCATCACCGCCTGCACTGCTTCCTTCGCCCACGGTGCCAACGATATTGGTAACTCGGTCGGTCCCTGGGCTGTCATCTACTCCGCCTGGAGCACCGGTGACGCCGCTGCCGCCAAGGCGCCTGTTCCCGTCTGGCAGCTTGCTGTCCTTTCCGCCACCATCTCTCTCGGTCTGATCACCTACGGATACAACATCATGAAGGGTAAGTCACACACGCGCACACACACACACTCACTCCTAATCTTTCGCTTCCGCCGTCCCACAAACACTAACGCTTCGCAGTCATGGGTAACAAGATCACCTACCACTCCCCCAGCCGTGGCTCTTCCATGGAGATGGGCGCCGCCATCACTGTCCTCGTCTTCTCCCAGTACTCCCTGCCGGTCTCTACCTCCATGTGCATCACTGGTGCCACCGTCGGCGTCGGTCTGTGCAACGGTACCCTCAAGGCCGTCAACTTCCAGCGTGTCGGTCTCTTGGTCTTCTCCTGGATCATGACCATCCCTGTTGCTGGCACCCTTGGTGGTGTCCTCATGGGCCTGATCCTCAACGCTCCTCATTTCTAAAGCGCATCGTACTTCGTCCCGGTCGGGGACTTTTCCACTTGATACCATTTTTTACTAGAACTTAATGTACACGAAATCAAAAGAGGGGGCTTGGCATAGCTTAGACGGGGAAAGGTTGTATGTCAAATAGCATCACTATGAGACAACAGTGATCAATGAAGAGTCATTACAAACATCAATGAAGAGTCATTACAAACATCAATGAAGAGTCATTACAAACATCAATGAAGAGTCATTACAAACAAGCCAAAGAACTTGTCGCAGTGTGTACCTGGTGACTGAGTGAGCATTCTGTGGACCGAGTGACTGTACATGAATCGGCACTTTTGTCATGGATTCTGAGAACAGCTCCACTTGTAACGGAGCGGGAACCTTCCCGCGGCTTGATCCACCCCAGCTCTCGATCTTCGAAACCAGTCTCGGAAAGAGAGAGAGAGAGCGAGAGGGAGGGAGGTAGTAGGTAGGCAGCCTCGGTCACTCGCTGCTGGTGCCACCCACTCGATGTTACCGTGTCCAGAAATATTAAATCACCATGTTGGTCGGCGGCGCCGACGGAAGGTCTTTCGGATAACGGCCAATCCACATGCACATCACTCCGAATTTGGGTTCCCGGTTGTTGTCCCAAGACACCTTGGAGGCAAACTTAGAATAGGACTGTTGAAGAAAAAAGACGCAAAGATGAAGATGCATCGTGCCGCCGTTTGGGGTGTCACTGGTCATTGCGCGATTGACTCGCTCACTGGCCAAGGCAGCGCCAAGACTCGTGTGTGGCGGAGCCAAAGTCTCAAGGTTTGCCAAACATGAGAAGTTTGATGCCAAGAGTGTCACCGCTGCAACTATCGGGGTTAGTCTCGGGTAAGGCGTACGTTGGCTGCTTGAAATGGTATTTGCTCGCGTGATCATCAGTCTTTCTGTGCCAAGTGGTCCTTGGCATTGTATCCCATCAGTCGCGGCAAGGCCTCAGACCCATTTTTTTCTCTGCAATACAGTTACATAACTAGAATACATGACGCAACAACATTTATCCCTATGCTATTTTATATAGCATTACTACTAATTTTGATATTAACGTTAATACTATAATGTCTACCTACAATTCTAACGCTTTAAATACCTCTAAGGCCTCTATAAGCTTTATTTAGAGCTATATAGAGGTCTAGCCTACTAATCTTACTATTACCTATACCTAAAATTACCTACTAGAGTAGTATAATAATAGTACTATCTAGCCTAATAAGGCTTCTAACTCTAGGCCTCTAAGTACTTTTATACCTTTTAAAGTACTAGCCTAAGCCTTAGAGATATAATACCGCCTACTAAGGCAAAAGTGTAGGCTGCTACCGCCCCACTTTTGCCTATGCCAGGCGCCGCCCCACTTTTCCCCCGGAACCGGATTAATCCCGAGTTCCAGCGCCGATTCTGTTCTAATAGGAAGGAAGGAGGGGAGGGGTATTACCTTACGCCTGCTATAGTAGGGTAAAAGCACGTAAGCAAAAAGCCCTTACTAAGATAAATAGGAATAGCCTTATTCAAGCGCTATAGAGGAAAAGTTGTTATAGCTACTTAACTTATAACGTAGCCCTCTATAGAGGAGGAAATTACTAGTACCTCTAGCATAACTAAAAATAGGCGTAAATAAAGATACTGTACATTTTTGCCCCTAAACAGAGTTATTATTAGTAGTTACCCTGCACCTAAGGCCTTGCCGCGACTGATGGGATATCCTTCTGATACGTGCGATGTTTACAGGTACAAACAGTATTGACTTTGCTCACACTTGCTTTCGAGACATGGTATTCCTGGTATCAATGGCGCGATAAATTACCCGTAGATTGAGATTCATATGTTGTGCGGATGGCGCAGGTGTATCCACCACTGCTTAGCCGAGCAAATATAGCTTGAAAGGGCATTACAGCACACACCCTACAGGTGGATAATACGTTAATAGGTGATTAAGCATCTCAATCCTTTTCATCAGATACACCTTGTTGAGGTTCATTACCCTTGATTCCAGCCTAGCTATCAAGGTTTTACGTTATGACTTAATTCACATCTTCTTGTTGCGTCTTAACCATCCAGCGATAGTCTGATGACATTCAAGCTAGTTAACACAGCCCTCTTGGCAGCCGTTCTGATCCGACAGGCATGGCAACGGCCGCTAGTCTTGCAAGTTTGAGTCGCAGGGTGTAAGATTACAAGAAACAACACTACGGCGGTCGGTGACATACGGCAGAGGGGTGATCGATCGAAAAGTATGTGTGTGTGTATAAAGTATGAAACGAATAGAACAATCCATATGTGTAAGAGGAGACAGGTCATGGAATCCAATCTTGCGTGCAGGGTTGCGTGATATCTCCGTCCATTGAAATGCTTGATGCCGGAGCTGTGACGCACAGCACAGCAGAGATACCCTGCTGCACAGCTGCTTGACTCAAGGACCTAGCAGGTTTACTACCCAAAAGATGTCCACAGTGCGGGGCAAGGAAACAACAAGTAAAACGTAAAACATCCATAGCAAAATTGATAGCAACTACATAAATAAGCAGATAATACCTACAGTCTACGATCTTCTGGATTACCGTTTCTAGCCAGAGCTAAGGTGACGTTGCCCGGCTGTAAACTTGGGTTCTTGTAGAAACTCAATTCCTATGTCCAACTTTCACTCAAGAGATGTCATCAGATCGTTGGAGAAAAGGCGTTGAGTGACGTTCAATTCTATACGAGGTAAACTTAGTTAACCGTTAGACAGCAATGATGTCTTCAACATCTACACATTCGCTCAGCCGTTTACCCTTCTACTCCCCAGATTTATGCCAGTAAATAAGGCCAAGAATCCCGAAGCAATAATTGACGAGTCTGATCTTAATAGCCAATCATAGCATGGCGTAGAGTGACCCTGTTGCTCCCACCGACCAAGACAAAATGAGTTCGACCATTAGTTAGCTGTGGACCAATGATTTTTGCTCACAATGGGACAATTGGCCAATTGATTTTTCAGCACAGAGCTGACACGTAACCACGCTTGAATTCCAACTAAAATGGAAGCTTTCATTTTCATCGCTTGGTCTGGCCATTTATCATCCGTAAGTCAGTGCATGACAACATCTGAAGTAGTTCACAATGCCCTTGTGCATGCTCCATGACCACATGGGCCCCTTGTCTGAAACACAAGTGCTTGGTAATCAACACGGATTTTATCAAGCCTCTGATTGGTTGTTTACAATCGACGGCAAAAGAATGTGCAGGGATCCTAAGAAGGTCTGCGGGGAGCTCGGCGTGCTCGGGAAGGCCAGGGCAGCATGAAACAGGTATTGAGTGAAGATGCTAATCTCAAGTGAAGTTGCTATTGATATCATCTCGAACCCCATCTTATACGCTCTAATAGAATCCTATAATCGCGGAGCTACACAGTGAGTACCAGGGCAGGCTAGAGCAGCAGAATCCGGATTTGTTCACGTTCAACATTTCGAAACGATGATGGCAGGTGGACTCGCTCGGCTGTCACCAACGTTTTCCAACGGACCCGGCTTACAGAAACCGTTGGACCCGCTGAACGCTGTAGCGAATACCATCGACACTATCCTCACTCCCAACCCTTGCGTTGCGGAGACATTTCCAAGCCTTTCGCTGCTGGGCGCGGAATTCCTTTCCATAGAAGCCTCTTTGTTCACAAACTACAGCGGTTGGATCCCCGCAGGATGGAGATTTTCGCAACCGTCAGTCAACATACACGACGTGACTTTTTGTAACATCACAGTATCCTACACCCATCCTGGCCACGGCGACGTTGTCAACGTCGAAACGTGGCTCCCGACTGACGAATGGAATGGAAGACTCCAGGCGGTGGGAGGTGGTGGATGGCGCGCCGGCCGGTTCATACTGAGCTACGCTGGCATGGCCGGTGCCATAGCGGATGGGTATGCCACGGTGACTACCGATGCAGGACTTGGGAATGCTGAAGGGCCGATGCCGTGGGCACTGATCAGCCCCGGTAACTCCAACCTGTATGCGCTTCAGGACCTTGGCTCGCAAACGCTAAATGACGAGGTTCGAAGCAAATCCTCCAAGGCCTAACGGATGTTGCTAACAATACCAGGCAATCATAGCAAAGCACCTGATCAAGAGTTACTACGGCCGAGAGCAATCCTATTCGTATTGGAATGGCTGTTCCCAAGGAGGCCGGCAAGGCACAACGCTTGCCCAACGATACCCGGCTGCATACGACGGCATCATTGCGGCGGCGCCAGCAGTAAACTGGGCCGGAGTATTCATCAGTACCATGTGGCCCAAAGTGTACATGGATGTCACTGGGCAGTACCCTCAGTCATGTGAGTTGGACGAGCTCACGGCGCTTGCTGTGCCTGCTTGTGATGGCCTTGACGGTGTCGAAGACGGCATCATAGCCGACACAAGCGGCTGCAAGAGGATATTCGACCCCTTCACGTATGTTGGGTCAAGATTCTACTGCCCATCTGCAGGAAGGTCTATCAACCTCACTCTTGCAGCAGCAGCAGTCGCCAACGCGATGTGGACAGGTCCCGTGACGGCCGAAAACGAGACCACCTACTTGCATGGTTTGGAGATGGGCACAGATCTTACCAAAGGTGCCCTAACGAGCTGCGATGAGAATGGAGAGTGCACCGGTGTACCCAATCCTGCCGTCAAACTTCTGATGGGGTATTTCATCGACAAAGAGCCCGACTTGAGCACCACCAAAATCTCCTTCAAAGGGCTGGAGCGCGCGTTTCGTTCGTTCAAACAGCAATTCGATTCCTTCCTGGCCTCAGACGACCCGGATCTGACACCATTTCGGGACAGTGGAGGCAAGATGATCACGTTCCATGGCCTTGTAAGTTCACAGTGGCTAATATGCCCCTTTGCCAAGTTGGCCAATGACAACATAACTCGAACTGACAGACTGGTATCGCGAAGGCCGACCCAACCATTCCTACAAATATCTCGCTTGGTTACTATGAGCAAGTTTTGGCACTTCAAACAGACGCGCAAGAGTTCTACAGATACTTTTTGGTTCCCGGATTAGGACACTGCTGGGGTGGTCGCGGCGGCCAACCGGTGGCCTTGTTCGATCAGCTTCGATCCTGGGCTGAGAACGGAACGGCGCCAGAAAGCTCGCCAGTGACTATCACGAGGCCAGATAACCAACCAGAGCGTCAGATACTGTGCCCTTACCCGAAGAAGGCCGTCTTTCGTGGCGAAAGATCGCAGGGCCTGTCAGGTTGGTCGTGTGTTTGATGCGCTGGAGGAACGGAAATCTCACTTGCGGCTGGAGGTTTAGTCTTGTGTTGTTAGTAGGATGGAAACCATCTGTAATGACATAGGAAGCAGACTGAGGGGCTCGTGTTCAGTCCGTCGTCATCGTTGCCTTATTCTAGCGTAGAGCGAATCGTCAATAGAAAGGGAGAAACGAATACGTTACAATTTTCCGAGACCACCCCTGATACAAAGATGCTGTATACAGTGGGGCAAATATTGAGGCACGCCCAGTTGACCGTCTCATTGGCTCTTCTGCATCCAAGCCACCAAACATTCTCCCATTCCCAACGCCTTTCCTGACCGTTGGGACACCCCTCCCGCTCTTGCACTCGCCATTTACCACCAGCATCCTCATCATTTTGATCGTGTGGCTAAATCTTAGTACATGACAGAAAGACATGATCGATCCCGAGTTCAGATACTATGCTCCAGGCGGTGCCCTCACACCGGGAGGGCCTAGCACTTGGCACATTCTCGATTGGGACCAGAGGCGGGTGATCGCCGTCACCATGGATGAAGAGCAGGATAACGAAGATCAAGCCATCGAAAACCTCAAGAAATACATCGATAAATTCCCGCCTGATGCGTACGCGATACGCATCTCTCCGGACGGAAGCCTGATCTCCGTCTCCAACAATCCCGAAGACGACGAAACCACCAGCGTGTACTACCCGCCTCTGGAGAAACTTGAACCGCCAGTGGGCATCCAGACTATTACTCGCTCGGACTTGAAGGAAATTGATCGAATTTCTCCCAACGTCGATCTCGTGTCGTATCAGGCACACCCCAACGCTGGCGGTGAAAAGAAAGTTGTCTTCAAATACTACTTTCTTGTACAGTTCCTGCATAGGCTGTGGCATGAAATGAACTTGTGGATGCGCCTACCTGAGCATCCGAACATAGTCCCGTTCGACAGGCTCGTGCTGGACGAACTGAACGGTCACGTTGTTGGTTTTACAAGCGTCTACATTCCCGGCGGCACGGTTGAGGAGAACCGATCACGCGTCTTCAAACTCGAGTGGCTTAAGCAGCTGACTAGCGTTGTTGACGACCTCAACCTCAAGCACGGCGTCATGCATCAGGATATCGCTCCACGGAATCTTCTCGTTGATCCGTCCACAGACAACATCCTGGTGTTTGATTTCAACTACTCGGGTCGCATTGGAGGTATTGGGCACATCGGCGAGCGGGACGATGTCAAGGGTGTCATTTTCACCACATACGAGATCATCACCCTTGATAAACACTTCAGGGAGGTGCGCTACGACCAGCAGGACCCCACTGAAATCCAAGGGTTAGCCGCATGGCACAAACACCCAGATGTGCACCTCGATCACCACGTCTCGGAGTATCGATCAGTACTGAATCACTGGGTGAAGGGGAGACAGGAGAGAAGCCGTAACTCTGTTCATACAGAAGCACAGGAGCCTATTGATTGGCCGCCGCTCGGTGCGCCGCCCAAAAAGGAACTCGTCGTCTCGGACGGTAAAGGCAATCCAACTGTGGTAGTGGGAGCAGGCTGGTATGATATACGCCGTGACGAGCGAGAGAAGGGCAATGTTGTCCTTGATTGGCAACGCCCACCACAAGGAAAAAGTCGCATAAGATAGATCTCCGCTTCTGTCGATAGAGAGTCCAAAGCCAGGCAAACAGTTCTAGAAATATACTTCAGGTAATGAAGCTACCTCTTCTGCGCGTTTGCAGTTACCGATGAGTAAGCAGATAACCTCAATTAATTATCATTAAGGGGGCCCGCAATACTGTCATCACTATCAACTCAATCTTTTCCCCTTGCAACGGTACTTGGCGATAACCTTTACTGCCTTTGAGCAGCAGTCTATGTATATTCCAGCATATCGAGCCTGAGCCAGCAAGCCATCCATTTAACTGGACACGGTAAATCACATAGGCATGAGCGAAACGAACATGGCCGGCGCGAAGCACGGAGACCCTGGCTGCACCTGCACGACGTGCCACATCGCGAAGAGACGATCCCATAAGAAATCCCGTAACGGATGCAAGAGTTGTAAGCAGAGGAGGATCAAGGTAAGCCTTCAAGATGAACCGGGGCTGCGAATATCTCCTAGCTGACGTTGATTGAAAGTGTGATGAAGTTAAGCCTTTCTGCGGACAATGTGTAAAAGCGGCCGTCGCTTGCGAATTCTCCCGCCCCTGGCCTCGAATTTGGTTGGGCCATCTGGTTCGACTGAGAGACTCTCGCCTTACAACCCCGAAAACGAGGTCGTCCACGCAAGAATTTGGATGCGGCGTTCAGAGGCCTCAGCCCTTCCTACGGAATGCCGGGCTCAGCGAGCAGTATGAGATCAACGTCAGCCGATACGGCTCTCGTAGAGACATTGCCAAACCAGGGTATGATGGATCTACCGTGGATATGGACGGTAGACGATCTCGAGTTGCAGCACCACTCTTTGACATCCAAGGACCTCACCTTCCAGGACTCAAAACCCTGGCGCGAGAAAGTTCCGCGTCTGGCCTTCAGAAACCACTGCGTACTGCACCTCCTTCTCGCCGTTTCCGCCTTCCACATGTCAAAGCAGAAGCCCAGCGAGTCAAACAGATACACACAGCTTGCAGATAGCCATTACACTGTAGGCCTTCGTCAAGTCATGGAGCTTCTGCCTACCCAAAACAAGGCCTTTGCCGACGCACTCTACATATCGACGACCCTTGTTTGCGCCTACGCCTTCGCTGCGAAACCCAGCCCGGGCCATCTCCTCGTCATTGCAGACGGAGAAGAAGTGGCATGGTTTGAGCTCCTGAAGGGCGTCCGCATTGTCATCACCAACATGGGATGGGATGCTATCTTTGCAGGGGTTCTGGGGCCCCATCCCGATCCCGATGAAAAACCGCTGCCCTCGACGGCGACAAACAGGGCGGTTCACTAGGAGACGCCACTGCGCAGCCTCGCACACTTCATCACTGTCTCCAATGATCCAGACAAACAGGTTCTCCAAGACATGGCCGAAAGCGTTATTTTGTGTTTCCGGTCAACATTTGGCACCACTGAAGAGCCAAAGCTGACGGTAAATGGCAAGATGGAGGAGGTGATTGGATGCGTATACGCAACGAAGGACGAGTTTGTTCTCTTTCTCAAAAAGAAGAACCCTTTGGGCCTTCTCATCCTAGCATACTTCGTGGTCCCCATCAAGACAGTTGAATGGGCGTGGTACATGAAGGGCTGGGCAAATCACATCCTGCACGGAGTCGCGCTCATCTTGGGACCGAGATATCGTGAATACTTGCGATGGCCAACAGAGGAAATCGAGAGGTGGAATATGGACAGAATGAACCAACTGTCACTCCATGAAACAAGAAGCCAGCTTGTACCTACCTGCATGATGTACGTACGTAATAATGAGGCACATCAAAAGGAAAAAGTGGTTCTCGATCGTTGTTGGATCATTCTTGTACGGTAACTGCATCCATAGAACCGTCATGTATTGATCTGATCTTATTCAAAGGAATAGCCTCTGAGATATGGACACACTCAACTCAAGAAAGGAAGCGTCTTAGTTTGAAAAAGTCTGGCACACAGATTATTTTGAATAACCTCCCTTTGCATGATTCTGTTATTCCCAAGACCAGAACCTGGGAGCCCGACTTTACGAGACAATTTCCGTTGCTTCCTTTGAAGTCCGGAGGAATGGAGCTATTCTGGTTTCAATCAAGTCTTGCAGCCCTAAGCTGCTCGAGGCATCATATTTCGAGTGAGTAGCCAGTCGCTACGCGAACTGATCTCACCGAAGCCTTGATTCAGGAATGTGACCTGAAGGAGCCTCCTTGGCGCCTGGCCCCCAAGCTTAGCTGCGAACCAGCATCGTGTTTGATCGGGTGGACACCCCGGGACAATGTAAGCGTCAGCAGTGGTGCTGAGCTGAGGCGGGATCCTCTGAATCCCAATATGGAATATGGCAGCTCAGCTGCAAAGTGATTGATGTTCTTGCTACACATATGCAACTCTCAGGTGTGGTTATGGATAGGCGCCAACGTATCATTCGCCCCCAGATTTGGTCAGAAACTCGATGTAAGAGATCGTGTAGAAGACGGTAGTCAACATTCGACATCTTGGCTTTCCTTCAGCCCACATTAGCTTGTTATTTCCTAGCCTTTCTGAATAGTGACAGCGCTACTTATATCACTCACCACATTTGCTGTCTTGAACCACAGCAGTCCCTTCCCATGTCGCACCCTCACCCCTGAGTCTGTGCCACAAGGTCTACCACTCTCTGTATTGCCTGTCATTGATGGTAAATCACCGTTTTTTGCTCGCCTTCCCGCGTCTTTCTCGGGACATTACAGGACTTGGTACTCATCGGCACTGACCCCGGACTTGGATTCAAGAGCAAACGCTGGCGAACGAGAATTTGGCCGGCACCGACTTTTTACTGCAGCTGTTCTGCAAACAGATGACGCCTTTGAGTCCTGGAACTGTGTTCGTTCCCTGTGAACCCGACTCATCCTGACCTCACCCTTAGCACCATTCACCAGATACCCGAGCCTGGTTATTGCCGCGGACATCTCCTGGGCCTGTAGCTCTTTTTCACCTGTGTATGCTTAGGGTTAACCCCAAGCTTTGAAAGAACACTACAGTGAACGGCACTGAATTTCAGATGTCACTGGAACACACAGCCAAGATGAGCCAGGCTGCCAACTCTCTGAGGGACATCAGTTCGATCATGAAGCCAGTCCGAGTCGCAGTCATCGGTGCCGGAGCCTCTGGATTGGTTACCGCCAAGTATCTCAGTCAATCCAGGGAGTTCTTCGGCGTACCCGACGTTGAAGTTCGCATCTTCGAGCGCGAAGAGAGTGTCGGCGGTGTTTACAAGTACAGAGTGTACGAAGAGGCCGAGGTACGCTTAGCTCCCCTGTTCTAAATTGTTCCACCCTCCATTAAATTCTGTCCACCTTTGATCTGCGATGATCCATGCAGATAGTTACTAACCAGAGGCAGATGGTATCTTCCAAGTACCTCACGGCTTTTTCGGACTTCAGGGCTGCTCGAGATCTTCCTGATTTCCTGCCAATGGGAGATTACGTTCAATACCTCGAGAGCTACTGCACTCAGTTCAGACTTTGGGACCTCATCCAGACGAGAACTGAGGTCTTGCACGTGTCACGTACCTCCAGCGGTCATCGTGTCGTTTTCAGACGAATCGGCAAAGGGTCATTCGACGAAACCGAGAATGAGTTAGAAGAATGCGAGTCGTGGGAATGTGACGCTGTCGCCGTGTGCTCCGGACTGAACAATGTCCCTTATATCCCGCCCATAAAGGGTCTCGACAACGTCCAGACGCTTCACTCGTCTCAATTCAAAGAGAGAAAACAATTTGGAGCCAACACGTCGGTAATGATCCTCGGGGCGGGGGAGACAGCGATGGATCTTGCCCACTTGGCAGTGACCTCGGAGGCCCATGAGGTGACTTTGTGTCACAAGGACGGCTTCTTCTGTGCCAAAAAGGTAAACACTCGCAGTCCAACTCGATAGTACTCTTGCTGCTTTGGAACAACAGTGCTGACTGTAGCTCCAGACTGTTCCGCTGCCAGTTGTCATGAAGATGTGGAAGCCCGACCCTCATCAGAAGCCAGTCGACACGGCGATCGCCAGCTTCCTTGACACAGCTTACCTTCCAGAGAGGCTCCAACACTCCCAGTTCATTTGGAACGTATACGACAAGACGCTGAAAAGCCTACACTTTCTTTCCGGGGGAACCAGTGCCGGTCCGGATCAGTGGGTCGGCCAGATCGAGGGCGATCGCAATAATGTGGATTCCCGTGAGTGACCAAAGCAAGAAGGGGTGGAATTGGACTCACAGCTAACTCAAAAAGTGTTT
Source organism: Colletotrichum shisoi (assembly GCA_006783085.1). Lineage (NCBI taxonomy): Eukaryota > Fungi > Ascomycota > Sordariomycetes > Glomerellales > Glomerellaceae > Colletotrichum > Colletotrichum shisoi. The sequence continues at coordinate 38,808 of PUHP01000120.1, read as the reverse complement.
CTGGTCAAGTCAGATCGCGCGTTACCATATCTGAACGAAGGATACCGGGCGCAGGGCATTTTCTCTCGTGCCCGAGCCTTTGTTATGAACATGGAGCTCAAGGAAACGGGCGGAAAGAAGATCTTGACTGCCCCGTGGCCAACATCGTTTTCAAGCGACGGCACGGTCACCTTTCCGGACAGCAAGAGAAAGGAGCATGCTGAGGCACTTGCCAGAGGCACTCGACCTGATCTAGTTGTCCTCGCGACGGGATACGTTCGTCGGTTCTGCTTCCTGGGCGAAGACTATCCGAAGCCGGACGAGCTGGATGTTCGTGGCATCTGGAGACGAGGCGACGTGACTGCCGGCTTCATCGGGTTTGTGCGTCCTGGTATCGGTACCGTCCATCTCGACCCATTTTAGAGGGTATCAGTTGCCTTGCTCACTATTCACAGGTGCCATACCCCCTCTTGCTGAATTACAAGCTCAGCTATGGGTTTTGAACCTCCTTCGGTACAAGTATCCCCGACAAGTGCCTATGCCCCTCCTCGCTCCGGGTCAAGGCACGTGCCCCGATGCTGTCGCCCATTATGAGGTTGACTACGCTCTCAGAGCTCGAGGAGGACACGATTTCTTCAAGACCAAGCACGGTGTCGAGCAAGAGTCGTATGCGTACCAGCTTGCGCTCGATATGGGTGCCGCGCCAACGATATCCTTCATGGCGCGTCAAGGCTTCCGAGCCTTCTATACCTGGGCTATGGGGTCCAACTTCAATACCAAATTCAGGCTTGTCGGACCCTGGAAGTGGAAGGCCGGTGCTCTTTCCATCATGCGCGGAGAGCTCTTCGAGATTGTCATGCAAACTGGCGGTGGCGTGTGTAAGTCATAACAATTACCATACAAACTGAGTTAGAAACGTGCTGACCCATAGTTAGTCTTTGTAACATATACTCTACTCCCACTGTTTCTCTTTGGCACTCTGACTGTTGTACTTTATGTGACTGCTGGTTTCTTGCGGCTTCTTGGGATGGAACAGCGTGCCAAGGACGTTCTAGGCTCAGGAAGTATCCCGCGTCGAGAAGGTGAAGAGCTTTGAATCATAATCACAGGATCTAATGCTGATTTGGGCTTCTTAAACAGTCAAACTTGGTTTAATGTAGAACCCCACCTCAATAGTTAGCAAGAGACAGTGTATGCGGTTAGAACCTTACTTCTATGTTTGATTTTAATACTCAAAAACCTGCCAGTCCAACGTTTGGTGACAAAAGATTCAAATTGAAGCAGCTCAATTTACATCACTCTTGTAACCTCCAATGCCGATATTACCCCAAAAAGAACACTGTCTAGTAGAGACTTAGCTGATAAACATTGATGCTGAAAGAAACCTGGAGCGAGAACCTAACAGCCGCCCACGGCAGAGCGGCATGGCTCGGATGGTTTTGCACAATGATATCCCCTGTGTCTTTGAATCTCTGGAACATTGTGACACAGCGTCGGCCTGCCCAGCCACCCCTTGCTTCTCTGAGTGCGTTGATTCAGCTTGTTTGTTGCAAATCATTGCCGACTGAAAACTTGGCAATGCAATTGCAAAATGTGACTAACGCTCTTACATACCTGTCAACTTCACCGCTGTTCTTGTCATAGAAAGTCCCGCCCAGCTGCCATGTAGCGTTGACTACAACAACTTTCAGCTTCCTCTAGCTACATGATGATACGACCACTGTCGAAGCTGGTTACATACGTAAAACCTACAGTCTGTGATGAGACGAACTCACAAGAAGCACCCGACGTTCCCAAGCACATATCCATCACCTGGCTAAGCCACGCGAGAGCCGCAAGGGTCGGACATCTACACTCAAGCGCAGAAAGACAGCATCAATATGAACCCACAATGACGGAAATCGAGTAAAACGAGGTGCGGTCTACAGAGGCGCGCATCCCGGGCATGACGCTCAACATCACCGTCAATAGGTCAACGTACCATAGCGTCAACGTTGACCGGCAGCTCGCGCGGTCCGGCGGCCTGACTTTTTGAAGCGCGAGTACAAGGACAAAATTGTCCTCACACACCTCAAGGCTCAGCGTTGACGACGCCGTGGCTTACATCTTGGACCTGATGTAAGACCCGCCAACCTCCCCCGTGAGAAAACACCACGCTGATGTTCCCCAGCATGAAGCAGTACGGCCCAGAGTGGTTGGACGGCTTCCTAGCCAACAACCCGAGCTGGGTCCGCGGCACAGCCTCCTCGCTCGCCGTCCTCCGGCAGCCCAACAGCACGCAATCCGTAACCTTCTCCGCCAGCATCGGCCTCCGTCCCAAGCTCACGGGAAATATCCTGCAACATTACGTATTTAGTTCCACAACGGGCAATTTTATGATCGGACACGTTCCTCAGTTGTACATTTTTCAGTGCGGCAGCTAGTAACCCTATCAACAGAGCAATTCGCTCGTTGAATATGAAACCAATCACATAATACCAGAGTCCAAACAAAAGGACCGCCCGTCTTCTTCCTCAACACGCTACTCAAGGTAAGAAAGGCCTGCGCCACCCTAGGTTTACACAGACCAACATAGAAGCCCTGTCTGTTATCCAGATGTCTTCCCAGACCCTCAACATCACTGGCAACCAGGCCGTTACCAACCTCCTAGGAGGCCCCAACAGCGCCGCTGTCTTGGGCATTCTAGAGCCTTCTTGCCGTCAATAGGATAGTTTTTTCGTTGATTTGAATCCCTAAGCAAACTTGCTGATGATGTAGCCCCCCTGCCCGTGGCGAAAATGAGGTCCGCTCTCACCCGGTGGGATAACAACAGCTGCCAAGTTTGCGCAGCTACAAAACTGCTTCGCAATGGAACTTGGTAAGCAGGCTTAATAATGTAGTCAAGTCCACAATTAAGACAGGAATACTCTGCAGATCGATCTGTATTTGTAAAGTTTCACTGTGACGTATCCCATCGACTGCCACTTGACTCGTCCGCGTCGTGTGCGGTTCTTCTTATCTAACTCCCACGCAAGACCTTGCAAGGCATGTATTCTGCTTGAAAGCAGAACAATTCTTTGGCGTTTTGCAGACATTTCTTCTCTCATAGTCGGTATTTTTCCTGCCTCTGGAGGCATTGGTGGCGGCACCGGCAAGCATATCCTACCACGCCTGCCCCCAACGGACCTTGTCTTGATTGCTTGTAGTCCCGAGAGACTTGCCCCCACCAAAGCCGTTGGCGCTGAAGCTCGTCAGACAAGCTACGATGACGATGCTGCTCTCAAACACGCTTTTGACGGTATCGATACTCTGCTTCTGATTTCTTATGCCTCTGTCGAGCATCAGTACAGAACCAAGATAGAACTTCAACCACTTGGACCTGGTAGCTGGCGCAACAGCGAGATGACAAAACCTTGAAAAGCGACATACTGTTGCTATCAACGCTGCCATACAGAGCGGTGTCAAATACATCTTTTACGGATCATTGGGGTTCGCTGGACCTTCGGAGAATAAACGGAGTGTGGCGCATGTTACGCAGGCACACCTCGACACCGAGAATTATCTAGAGGAATGTCGACAGAACCACCCTGACTTTGGATACACGGTTATCCGGGAAGGGCTTTACAGCGAATCTTATCCTCTGTACACTTCATTCTACAACCCTAAACAGTCACGAAGCAAGATCAGAATCCCCCACGACGGTTCAGGCCCGGCGTTGCTTGGGTAAAGAGAGAAGATCCTTGGAGAAGGCACGGCTGAACTCATCCCACGTTTCGTGAAGCAGACAAAGGAGTTTGCTTGGCGCAATCAGACGGTTCTCCTCTCCGGGGAGAAGACGCCGACCCTCGCGGAAACGGTCCAGATTCTCGGAGAGATTGCAGATTCTCCTGTGCAGAACACACAAGTCTCCGACGACGAGTTTGCGAACCAGTCTGAGTATCTAACCAATTTCACTTATCACGGTGTTGATCTTTCCAAGCCGTGTGCAACCGCTTTTGAAGCTTTCAGGAAGGGTGAAGCGTCATATGTGTCGCCTCTTCTAAAAGAGCTGCTTGGTAGAGAGCCTGAAGACTTCAAGAAAACGGTGGAAAACTTACTGTAAACCAAGTAGAACCGTTACATTGTACAGTTTTACGTCTACCAGAAGTATTCATCATACTGCACAGCTATCTCGGGAGCAATAAAGATGGCGGAAAATGATGAGAATTTGAAAAGCCTCAGTACGTTGACAGAACAGCAGCTTCTGTGTCACGTCCTTTTCCTCTCAAACAGTCTACTGCCCAGTTGAGAATACTTTTCTGTCTCGTAGCAATTGCTGCTCATGCAATCGCTAGCATCCAACGTTGAGGTCTTCATAGACAGCAAGTTAGCAGAGAGTAGACCTCAATGGGTCTACTATCGTCAGGTACTCACGTGCTCCTTGTTTTTAGCAGAGTGGTAAAGGGCGCAACCTTGCGGTTAGGCTTGATATAAAGAAAAGAAAGATAATAAGGAAACATCGCTGGATGAAATGATCAAAGGAATGTGACGTGGGTGGGCAAACAGCGCCTCCAGCGGCAGCTTCGTCCCCAAGTGCCCCGCGCGGGGCACCTAGACGGGCTGGCGTCCAAGGGACTAACTACCGACCGTTGATTGGCCGTACCGAGTTCCCGATAGCGATAAGGCCGAGGGACGCTTCGCCCAAAAACATTTTTTTTCCTTTCGCGACGGCTTCGCTGTGCTTGAACGGATACCCTTCAGCCTGGTCCAGCCAAGTCGCAACGATGCACCACCTCGTCCAATCCCACCAATGGGTGTCGCTGAAGCTGCTTTCGGAAGATACAAAGGTGCTTCAGATCATCCCCAACACGTAAGCCCACTTTCAAGCAGAACGGCTCGCAAACTCTTGGCTGACTTCCCTCGCATCAGAACGATTTCCCTGGGCAAGCTCGGCTCGTTTCCAAGCAACCTCGTCATTGAGCGACCTTTCCACCTCACCTACGAAATCCTCGACCGACGTGATGGCGAAAACTTCAGTAGGCTACGGGTCGTCCCCCCGAGCGAGATCCACGCCGACGCCCTGGCGGATTTGAACGCCCAAAACGCCGAGGATGAGGGAACTACCCTTGAGAACATCATTGCCGCCCCTGATGGCGCCGAATTCGAGTTGGTCGACAAGGAAAGCGGCGACGTTGTTGCGCATTCGAGACGTGAGATCATCGACGACGCTGCCCGCCAGACCCTGACCACCGAGGAGATCGAGCAGCTCAAACAGGGCAACAACACGGATGCCGGCAAGGACATTATCGCGAAGCTGCTGCTGTCGCATACCGCTATCGACCAGAAAACGGCTTTCTCCCTGGCCAAGTACAAGCTACTCAAGACCAAGAAATATATCCGCCGATTCACGATACAGCCCCTCGATCCCCTGACGCTTGGCAAGTGGCTCTTGGAGGAGAAGGACGCTGGAAAAGTGCTGGAGATGCGGGAAGAGATGATGGGCCTGCTTGGGTGCTGGGCCAACGTCCACTTTGGCGGCATCCCCCCGACGGACAAGCCCGAAATGGTAACGACCGACGGCTCGGGGATGTTGGATAAGTCAGAAATTGGTGGCCGGTGGTTGGTCGTGGACGACACCGGCGGCCTGGTGACTGCTGCCATGGCCGAGAGAATGGGTATTCTGTACCCCAAGGACCCGGAAGACGTTGAGGTGACCGATTTTCAAAAGGATGTTGCGGGGGAGGAAGCAACTGGAGAGAACACAGTAGAGGCTACCACCAGCGGCGCTGCATCGCAAACCGAGCCCGAGGAGACCAGCATCACAGAGGCAGCTGTTGGCCAGGGGTCGACAGCGGGTACTGAACAGACCACGACAACCGACACCACGATCGCGAACGACGACGAAGCGACCAAAGTGCAACAGCCTCGACGAAGACACCCGCCTCGTCGCGATGACTTCGAAAGCATCTTTGCCCCTACCAACACCCTCACTCTCATCCACCCCAACAACCAGCCGAACCTCGCACTCCTCAAGTATTACAACTATGACAGCACAAATCCGAACCCGCCACACCCCCTCCACCCTCTCGCTACGAACCTATTGCCCATTTCTTGGCTGCAGCTCCTGGAGCCCGAGGAGGACGTCACGTACTCGACGCCGCCCCCCGAGGTGTCGGACGAGGTGCTGCACACCTGGAAGGCTAACCGCCGGGGCAACTACCATCGCAAGCGGAGACGTTGGGCGCGGACGCGTTACATCGTCGACTCGACGCGCGCCGGCGGCTTTTCCGGGCTCGTCATCGCGAGCACGGTGGACACCATTTCGATCCTGCGGCACACGCTGCCGCTCCTGGCTGGCGGAGCACCGATCGCCATCTATTCGCAGAGCATCGAGCCGCTGACAGAGCTCGCCGACTGCTTCAGCATCGCCCGCCGCGCTGGCTGGTCGTCAAATCCGCCGGCCGAGGCCGCTGGCAAGTCCATTCAGGAGCTGGAGCGCTGGGAAGGCTCGGACGACTTCCCCATCAACCCGACCCTTCTCCTCGGTGCCAACGTGCAGACGAGCCGGGCGAAGCGCTGGCAGGTGCTGCCCGGGCGCACGCACCCCACGATGATGGGCCGAGGCGGCGCGGATGGCTATGTATTCACTGGCTGGAAGGCCGTCCCAGCGGAGGGCAAAGTCGAGGCCCGAGGCAAGTTCAAGAGGAGAAAGGTGGATGCGTGAGCAAGGTTGAGAGGTTACGATATCATGGTCTAGGTAGCAGGTAGCATACCTAGGAAGCCGGAGGGGGAACTTGCGGAAACTGTCGTCCCTCTCCCCTTGGACAGCATCTTGCATGCATATAGATACCCTAGCATTCCCTCCATCCATGCCGACAGAGCTGAATTTGGAGTAATTGGCATCATCATATTGGCCTAGTCGCTCTAAACATCCTTACAAGTTTCGTCTCCAGCGTCTTTCTCTTTTTTTTTCCCCATGGTCGCGGCGCATCACAACGCCTTGCCCATGAACTTTCTCTTGGTAAAGCTCATCCACCACTTGCTCGGCTTTCCGTCGCCACCCTCATCGTACACGCGTGCCAGTAACCGCGTCGCTAACTCCTGACGGACCTGGGACATGTACTGTCGGAGCTGCTCAGCATCTTGTCGATCACGGGGAGGCTCGTACATCTGAGGGGAGATGTCAGTGATTTATAAAGGCATTTCAAGCGTAGTACGGGCCATGTCTTACCTGGTTCAATGGCCATGCCGGGTCGCCAGGAATGGCAAAGTTGGTGTCAAGGGCGACGTTCATGACATCCTTGGAGGCATCGCGGACGCCGGCGTTGGGCTTGATCTTGGTCAAGCAGTCGCTGACGAACCAGATGCCGTAGACCAGCAGGCGATCGGCGGGACCCTGGAGCTCAAAGTTGCGGAAGAAGGTGTTTGCGCGGAAGAGGGCGAGGACCTCGTCGAGGATGTCGTAGCTCTCGCTGTCCGGATCGGGGGACTCGTTGGCTGGCAAAGGCGGGTTGGGGAAGGGGAGGGTGTATGCAGGGCCGCGGGTCTTTGTGCGCAACGGCAGAAGCGGGAAGTTGCCTATTAATCGTGGGACGTTGGGATCGGCATTGAACATGGAGTTGTAGGCCTAAAGGGGAGAGAAAGAGAGGATATCGTCAGCTTGGTCTCAGCGGGCGGAGGAGGAAGTGGTTAGGTCGGTTGGACAGTAAGTAGTGTCTCGAGAAGAGCCCCGGATGGAATGGCGGCATCGATAGGAATCGCATTGAACATACCGGCATTTTGATGAGCTTCTCGACCAAGGAACTGGTCTGGTAGAGTATGGAACCGGTGTTGATTGAAAGGAACGAGCACTGGCCGCGCAATGGGAGTCGAATCGGGAGAGGTCAAGCGTGCTGCTGCGGATGGGAAGCAGGCGGCGAATGGTGGGGCTCGACTGTGAGCTGACTGACGTCCACCTCTCACCTCTCACCTCCAACATCGAGTGGGGACGACCTTGGGCTTCAGCACCTGATGCTCCAGCCTCAGCTTCAGCCTCAGTCTCTTGTCTTGCGGGGACGGGGTGGAGGGAGCAAGATTGTGGCGCAGCAGCTGGCTCAGAGTCACCACTGTGGACAGCGCTGACGACTCAGGCAGCACTGGGTCTTGGGCGCCACATGGGTCACACGGGCACTGCAGACCCATCCAGGCCATAGGCCGGGTTGCAGAGTTGGCAACGATGATGACATGGTTCATGCGCTGTACGTACCGAAGACCAGCCGTTGGAAGGGGCTGGTGCCTGTGATCACATGACTTCGCTCTTCCTCCGTGTCAGTTTTCCGGCTGCAGGTGGGCCAAGGCAGGTGGCGAGTCGCGCCCTCCTGTCCAGAGAAGGAGAGAGCGAGCCCGACTCCATTTTGGTGTTCAAGCCGGAGAGGTTCCCCTGGGAAGATGGTGATAAGTCGGGAGCTTCGACTGGTGGATACAGCACCGCAACCAGACGGAACACCGTGACGGTCGCTCCTGCCCACACACACACACACACATAGACGGACCACGGAACACGCAGTGACAGCGCAACCAAGAGGGGAAAGGGGGAAAAAACTCGATGATTCTTATTATTTGACTCGCGCATCCCGCGTTTCAGTCATTGCCGAACTCCCACTTCCCATCTTTCCTTCCCGGATCTCCCTGTGTCCCACATACGCGCTCCCGTATTTGGTCACAGTTACAAACACTACTGTCACATCTTGACTCTTCCGGGACCAACATCCTATTTATTCTTTCTTTTTTCTCCTCCTTCCCCATCCCACAGCGCGACGCTTAAGCTCCAAGGCGCCGTCGATCTCAACAGAAAACCGAACGGATCAAGAGCGCCACTCTTCCATACTACTACGCGCATTGTCCTGCACAGAGGAAAACGGGTATTCTCCGATCCTTGCGGACCCAGCTCCTCTTTTCTCTCCCCTCAACAACGCGTCGTGCAAATAATTGCGCCGACTGCTGGCCGCTGTCTCCCACCGCTCCCAAAATCCGCCCCGTCGCGTCGGCATCCCCCAACCTCAAGAGATCCACGACGCAAAGGCCGCCCCTCCCTCCCCCTTCTACCTCGCCTAGTCTACTAGAAGAAGGAAAGAAAGGGAGAGAACGCCACACTTCGGTGCTGATTTTAGTGTAAGACCCAAGCACCGCTTCTGTTGTCGCTCATTGTTTTGCCCCATCCATCCCTTGTTACCGACGAAAACTCAACATTCCATTTTTACATGCTTTGATTTTCGTATCATGTTGACAGTCGCGTAGATCAGAGTCCGATAGCAGCGTTTTTTTTATAGCAAACAACTGCCTCACACTGTCGACTTCTCGACCACTCTGCCAACCCAAATACCATTAAAACAGAGATGGACCTCCCCAGTAGCGCACCGACCGCGCCGACGGCATCGCCCGTGTCGTCGCCTGAATCCATTCACGCGACACCTCCAACGTCAAGTCCGGCCCCTGCGATACCATCGCCCACGAAGCGCATGCGAAGACGCCGCGTATTCCGTCCCGACGAGGGCTCTCTCTACGACTTGTTGTACGAACACGCTGGTCTCTCGCTATTTGTTCGCCCCATTTGCTGGACCGACCTACACGTCCGCCTCCTCAATGCCAGGTTCATCGAGCTTCCTCCTTGCGATACCCCCGTCCCTCCTCCTTCGCCACGCGGCGTCCCCGTATCCCCTTCGAAATGCCACATGAAGCCATCGGCCGCCGCGACGACGCTCAGTCGTGAGCTCACCGCAATGCTAGCGCCGGGCTCGACGAGAAGTTTCTACACCAACTCGATACGCACCATCATGTCTACCCTCTACCCCGGCAAGCTATCGCGTGCGCGCACACAGTTTGACATGCACATCTATTTTGGCGGACTCGTCTACCGCGAAACATGTCGCGTGCAGGTTGCGTGGGATGCGATGCCGTCCCGTAGCGGCTCCATTGCCTCGTTTGAGTCGGCCTCGACACGCCCGGCAGAGTCTTTCAACATTGTACCATCGGGTGCCAACGTCAGCGCGAGCACCGGTAGCAGCCAGCAGTCGACATATACCCAGCCAGTTCTGGCCTACATTGGCAAGCTGCAGATTGCCGCTACTCGCAAGAACATGTACCGCGTCATTCCGGGTCCCAACAGAGCGTACAACGGGCCTGTCGAGCGTCTGCAGCAGCTGCGCTCCAAGACGTTTGTGCCGACCAACCCCAATCATGACCCGCTCCTCGTGGGCATTATGTTGGCAATGGCCCAGAGACGCTTCTATGGCGAGCCACTGCCTTCGGCAAACAAGTGGATTCCATCGCGGCCTATGCCCACTGGGCTAGGGGAGCCAGTATTCCACGATGTGACGGTGGAGCTTCTCACAAACGACAACGAGACATCCGACTTCATCGTCTACAAGGGCACGGTCACTGCAGAACTCCTCCGCAAGTTTCACGAGCCTACCAAGAACCTTGGCACGATAGCCAGGGAGACGGCTGCCGACAAGGTCGAGAGATTGGCGTGCGACGGCGGTATGCGCATCGAGTACACAAGGGTGCCGGTGTGGCCTATCCTTGGCCTCAAGGAGAGGCTCGGCAAGGCGCTCGGTAAGGAGGTGGTGGGACATTTCGACGAGGACGATATTGAGACGTGGGAGGAGGAAGCGGAGCGGAATCCCGACAAGCTCAAGCGACGAAGGGATCGCGAGGCCCTTGCTGAAGTGTTGAATGGCAGCTTCGAGGAAGAGGCACCCGACGGTATGCCTCTCAGTGGGAAACGAAGATGTTTAGTTGACGAGGAAAGCGGGCAGGTGGGCGTGGTCGTCTGATGGAGTGCATGGCCCCTGATCATTGCATAACGAAGCCGTGAGGCGTTCTGAAGAGAGGAAAATGCTCTTCTTTCTTTTTCTCTTTTTCTGTTATTCTCCTGGCGCGACCTAGCACGGATGTGGTCACGACCAACAGCATGGGAACATGGATGGATGGCTCTCCGTTTTTATGCCGAGACACTGGAGTTGCGGTACATCAGCGATGAGAGTTACGATGGGTTCTTACGGAATAGACGAGGCATAGGAAATCCGGCGGACGGCTATGATCAGGTTCCCCTCGGGGGGAAACGGGCCGTCCACTAGCAGCAGGATTCGGCATTTCAAACAATTGATGAGCATCGTTTGGCATTTGCAGGGAAGATTTGGTAGATTCTCAAACAACACACACATTTCACCTGAATCTTGCTTGGAATCATGTATGCTGATTCTCCATCATTAACCAACTGGTAACTTCAGGCAGGCGAGCTTTTCCGCGTCTGTCATCGCGTCGACCGACCTGTTGGGTCATGTTCATGTCCAGGCAGAAGACGTTCTCAACTTCGCCTTGAACGTCGACGTCGCTACTCGCTGTCGGGGCCTGACGACCCCAACCTCTGGGCCGCTCACATCATCACCAACAAAGAGCGGGTATTACCATTACCGGACGCCAAGCCCGAGTAGTTTCTTTTTCTTTCATGCCACTGCAGCCTGCGTTCGCTACCCCACCCTGCATCAGTCCTGGTCGATTGTTTCGGCTCTCGTGAACATCATGTGTTTTGATCAGAGCTGACACTTGACAATGTTGCCCTCATTAACACTTGCTCAAAAGTGTCACAACTGAACGGACCAGAAGGGCCACCACAACAACCAATGGCCGAGACAGTGTCTTGCTTTTGTATCATGGGCAGAAACCAGAGAGGGCAGGCCTGGTGTCTTCTCTACGCTACCCTCTCATTTTCTTTATGATGCCTGCAACGAGGTTGCATCTCGACGCATAGGGTTACGTACTTGTCTATGGCTGTCACTCTGTTTCCCCTTCTTGTGTTATGCTCTTTCATGTTGTACTTAATTGTCATCATCGAGTCTATTTCCCGACTTGAGTTGTTCACGCCGCCAACATGGAGACATTCCTAGCATCCGGTCAAGCAATATTGACGCTCCTTGTTCCCGCCGCAACGACGGGTTATCCAGAGCATTACCAGCATCAGGTTGCGCTTCTCGGGCCGCCGTGAACGCTTCGGCCTGAACGATCACCCGTCGACTTTGTGGAGATGTTGTGACGCTCACGGGGTTCTAAACGCACACCTGTCAGCCCCCTGACGGTCCGCTTCACTTGATCTCTCAAGCGAAGAACAGTCGTCCTTGGTGGCCTAGTTTTCACGATGAAATGACATGGCCCTAATTCTTAGGTTTACAGCTTCGGAGCCAGAGTCAGCCGGCACTGGTAGCTCCGATCAATGGCCGGAGTGGATTCAGTACCAGTAGTTGCTTTTGGTACGTCAAATGGAATTGATCGGACGGCCTGCTCGAAAGACGACTTTGGAGATGGAAACTGCTAGTTCATCTACGGCAGCATCCAAATTATAAATTCCCGCGACGGTTTATCACTGCGGCTTCGTCGGCGGTCGTTTCTTTAACAACGCTCTCATCACAGGAGATGGTTGTCATGCACATTGCGCCAAAGGAGTCTACACCCGGGTTTCGGGGCGATGCTATTCGATCAAAAAGAAGGAAGGGAGGGTATAGCTTCCAACAACGCCTGAACTATTTACGTAGATGGAAATAAGTGTCTGGACAGTAACTGTTTGCCGGGTCTGGTTCCGCCGATTGCAACATGATTTGCTTTAGCATTGTTAGTTCGCTTGCGTGGCTTCATGTTTTCAGGCGTGTACGACGTACTTTTGAAAAGACATCAGCTTGACGAATGCCCATTTCCTCGGCAATTCTTGCCAGCCGGGCCTTGATGTAGATTCGCTGCCTCTTGGTTGCGAACCGACTGGACCCAGTAGCAAGCAGAGGCCACATACAGGACACACCAGCCAACCCTTTGGGCATCTCGGATGTCCCGCAAGGGAAGTAGGGCGTGCTGAGTGCGTCCCCGGTCCAACCGAAGAAGTAGGGCGTGCTTGATATGATGTCTGCCACCTGCTTCGTGCCGACGGCACTGGCGTCGATGTACTCCTTGCTGAGGGTGTGGTCGCTCGGCGCGCAGACCCAAGCGATGCAACGGACAGCCACCTGGTTGAGCAGCAGACGCGACACATGAGTGTTGATGTGCTTCCCCGCCGCCCACACGTTCGGATAGTCGTAGATTGGTCCCGGGAACGCCGATACGAGAGCGAGCTTGTCGTCCGGCACGTCGGCGGCGGATCCCAAGACGACCTTTCTCCAGGCCGGCGGGCATCGGTTGAACCACTCGCCGAGCTCGTCGTCCATGCTCCGAGCCCTCTGCAATAGCGTCAGGGCCTTGTCGATCTTGTCAGTCGTCCGCGCGCCCTTGAGCAGACTGTCGGCCTCTGCCCGGATAAGCGTCGTCTGGAGGTTCAGCACCAGAGCCTGATGGCCGACGGTGTCGCAGACCGCCTGCCGTGCCCACCAGGTCAAGTCTTCGGTTGAAATGTTGGAGACGAATGTGTATTGCCGAATCTGCCTCGCATTATGTATTAGTTCAACTCTGTTCTGGCCCTGGCTGCGACGGAAAGGACAACCACGTACCGATGTTGCTCTCACGAATTCGAACATGCTCAACCCCACTCCGGATTGTGTTTGTTGGGGCCCTCGCAGTTTCACAATGGCCGTCGCTCCGGAGATGTGCTTCTTGAAGCCGGACATCTCGACGTCGTCCGACACCAGCCCTTCATAAAAGGCCAGGAGAATGGCCGAAGCTAGTGTCGTATCTTGTCGGACGGCGACCCTGTCCTGCATGGCTCGCGTCAGATCTTCGAGAGCTTTGCTATAGTGTAAGTTGGCCATCGAGGACAGCCGTCGCGAGTGCGGTCTACCCGCCAGCGCGGCCATCGACACGGCAGAAAAGGCCGACTGCAGCGGTGAGGTTTGGTAGCTCGGCATGTTCAATAGCGGGAGGACGAAGGTAAGGATTCCCCGTCCGACGCCTGTCGGCGGGGCGAGGACATAGTTGGCGAGGAAGTAACAAGTGGCTTGCTGGTCGAGTGGCGTCTGCAACGTGTGCGGCATCCCGTATGTGGCCCCCTCGATGTCTTTGAACGACACGAACGTGTCGGGCGCTTGGTTGCTGATGTACGACAGCGACGAGGCATACGACATTGACGGCGAAACTTCCGACGACGACGAGTTCGAGTATCTGTCCAACCAATCGTCGTCACTCGTCACGGGTATGATGTTGACCCGTTGCTGTCGAGGAGGTGGTGCCGCCGGCGGAGTCCATTCCATCACCTTGGCCTGAGTATTAATATGGCCTTCGCCTTCTTCGTCCTGCTCCGCCGCGAGCCCTTCCCTAATGGCCTTGCGCAGAGCGGCCGACTTGGCCTTGCGGATGGTTGACTGTGTCTCATCCCGTAGGTTGATCTCGAAAGCGTCCCGGTACCCGGGGCAGACCCTTTTCGACTTGGCGCACTTTAGACAGAACGGCTTGGTCTCGTCACACTTGATCCTCCTCGCACGGCACAGCTTGCACGCTCTGCTCGGATGCCCCGTGTTGACCATGTCGGAAGCCAGAAGAGACAATGGAAAAGGAAGAGAAAAGAAGAAAGAAAAAAGCGTGATGGAGAGGGCAATACTTCTGTTCCTCAAAGTTGCGTTTCTACGAGGGGCCCCAGAGCCGGTGGACTGTTCAAGTTGCTATGGGTTTGTACCATGCGGGCGAATCCCCCCCCCCGTCCTCCGGATCAAAGTAGGAAAATTCGAGGAGGATTGAGAGAGACGGACGTGCCTCATCTACAAGATATGAAAGGGAAAGTGGACAGAAAGAACCGGGAGGGGGTGTCAAGACTCAAACGCGGCTGGCCGGACGTCTGTTGATGAACATTGAAGAGAACCGCGGCCTAGCTGTTGGAGCGAAGGATGATGGGAGAAGCTGCAGGATGGCTGAAGACATGTTTCAACTCCAAAACTCGCCCCGTTTGGTTTAGTGACATTTACCGGCTTCTGAGCACAAGGCCATCAGCCGATACGAAAGAAAGAGATGACGTTGGCGAGTCAAGGATTCGCTCGTGGCAGATGGGGAGGAAAAGGTAACGTTGATGGAGCAGTGGATGGCGACCTATTGCACGACTTCCGTCGGCCCCGCCGGCAGACCCGACAGTCAAACCTCTGAGCTGGACCTGTCAGTGAAGGAACAGACAGACGTGACAGGAAAGGACTCGACGTCCCTTCCCGTCATCGGCTTGAGCGAGTGCGAATTGTTGTTGTCAAGATGCGCGAGACGGACATCAGACGAAACGGCCGCGCCTGAGCGTTGGTGCGAGTTTTGCAGGGCTGCAACTGCAGAGCGTTGAAACCGGAACTCGATGCGAAAGACAACTGGCGTTTCTGAAACCCAGTCACCTATCATTTGGACGCATGAGAGCACCGTATTAGGCTTGGCGCCGTTCGTGTCCTATTCGGCATTCTGGAAGCCTGCCGGTTTGAGCCCGCGGATGGCTTTGCTTTGTCGGCGGACTGTCATCGTGTCGGCAAGCTCTCAGAGCGACAGGTCACAGCTCCCACTTGATCGCCAACAGAGGGCATCGACAGGGCGAGATCCTTGCAGGGATAGCCTAGTTTTTACTTATTTAGAGTGCTGTTCTATTTCAGGTCCCGCATATGCGTTTATCCCGCTCCCTGCTGATGTCTTGTGTCTGCCGCCGCCAACCAAGACGCCGCATTCGAGCTGCCTCGTTGGTCCGAGATGTTGTTCCCTAGACTGACACTAGTGTACAGTACCCTGGCACTTGACCCTTTTCTTCGGCTGACTCGGACTGTTTTTCGGAGGGGCAACTGAGAGTGTGTATCCCCCTGTCACGCAATCTCTCTCTCTCTCTCTCTCTCTCTCTCTGACATGAAGTGGCAAAAACCACGTGTGTCTCCGCTTCGGGGCTCTTTTGATTTCCTTTCCCTTCCTTAGCGGTCAATATGAACCCTGGAGCAAAGCCGAAATTCCGGCAAAAACGCCTGAGGATGGGGGTGTACAAGCTTGACATCTCGGATCCAGACAAGAATCGTCCCAAATTTCACTGGCTGTTGCCGAACTTACTGACAGCAGATGGGATCAGCAATCAAAAACGACCGAAAGCCTAACTTACTGCTGCCACCTCGAGGTCTCGCACTGACTTGACAAAAACCTTCGACTGGCTCGATTTGTGGTCTCGATGAAGCTACGACGACGTGTCCCCGCCACTTAACACGTACGAACTCAAAGACGCCTGGCGCTTGGAGTTGGAAGATGACTGCCACATAAGCAAGTATACACTTGTGAGACCGATGCCATGGACCAGGAGCACAACACATCTTCAGCTCACAACTGCTTCTAGAAAGCAGTGAATAAATACCAGATATCAAGGCTGAATCCTGAAGACTCTGGCGATGATCTATCTGACAATGTTTGGGCATTTTCGAAAAGACCGCAAAGATAGAAATGCACCTCGGGCTCGAGGAATCGAGGGGCTTGGCCGTCTTCACCATCGGGAATTAAGAACACGCGGACACGCAAGCGGGAGTCAAGCGGATGGGACATTTGGAGCTGGGCATCTTGCTGTCCTTGTCTTTTTCGGCGAACGTAACCGCCCGGCGGAAGTTTGACAAATGCCGAGCGGAAAAGCGGCTGCGGACTAGGTTAGTCCTTCACCTGAGCAAGACAGACATGGCCAGAGTTTCTCTCCCGTTCCTCATTACAGCTTGGGGAAACGTATCAAAGAGAGACTCTAACTTTATTACCTCACGTCCGATCGCCCCCACTCTCCCGAGATCGCCCTGGGGCCCCTATTGCGGACTTGCCAGAGAGGCTGATAGGTGCTCGGGTGAAGATGCCATCAGTCATTTCCGAATCCCGCTCGTCATTCATCATGCTGGCAACGATGAGCTGCGTCGGTATGTACGTGATGGACAGAGAGCGGTCACGAGGCTAGATTAATCGTACATGGACGATCAAGTCACCCGAGCTGAGCCATTGCCTGCCACGGTCCGTCCCCGCAAACAATGCTATGGCCACCTTGAGGTCTTGGTGTACATTCAACGGGATTTAAGCTTGATGCCGTTCCTTGCAGATCGACGCAAGCATGGCGCTGCGCCCCGCCGGCCCGTGGATAGGGTTGTCGAATCCCGATCCCGCTCCCCTTTAGTTGCGAGTCTCCCCGACCTTGCCGATGGGCTCTCTGGCTTTTAGCCCCCTTTTCTACAGGTGTGCGGCTGCCATTGATTTCAGGGATTTCCGTGGAAGCCGACTGTTCAGTGTGGGCAAGCCCGGTGCGCTTGTCAACATCAGACACACATCACATGCGACCCCCCTCGCATTCCCCGACGTAGACAAAACAGAACACTTGCGATATCCACACCGGCTTCAAGAGACGCGATAAACCGCGATGTTACCGAGAAATGGCCTGTGGTTGATTTCTTCATGGTAGAGACCAAGCTTGCATTCTCCAGCCGGCTCCTCCCATAGGCCGAGGAGTAATTTACAGCATGTTTCCATGTTCGAAGACCTCGCGTAGTTAGAAGCCAATTATATTGCGAGATGATATGGTTTGCAGATGGAGCATCAAAGGGCAAACATGGACCATGTCCTCCTGTTGATTTCCGGAACAGCGAGCATCAAGAAGAACCGCGCACGAGGGGTCGACTGGACATCTGGCACGCAACGGCCAAGACCAAAGCTTAACCACAGAAAGCGGTCGGATTCGCAAGGTCGAATCACAAAATGGCAAGCTGATGATGAGACGGGTAACGGAAGACACGTCCCTGACAGCAAGTTGCCCTATCTGGCTGACATGGTCTTCGAGAGGGGTCACAACTAGCCGTCATGGGAAACGAGTGCGATAGTGGGCACGCGAACAGACGTTCCCGAAAGGCTAGCAGTATACAAGTGATAAAGTAATGATGGTCAATGGCAGGAAAGACAGGAAAGATACTTGTGGTAATACGGGATGAAAAACCCGATCATCGTAAACCGGTTACCCCTCTGGGAGAGACAACCTTTTCCCGTGCGAATCCGTTGTAGTGTCCCAAAAAGGCAATGGTTCGTTATTCCCCAACGGCACCCGAAACGATTAGATACTCAGCTTCCTCCCACCACCTACCTTAGAGAGTAACTGGGCGAAAAGTCAGGAATGAATATCTAAGCTAACCCAGTACCGGCCCGTGGGCCGTGGACCGTCCCACGTCGCAACGAACCATGTTTATTGTGTCCCGGCAAAGAGCCAAAGGAAGAGAGGATTCGAAGAGGATAAATGGGGATGGGGCGTAAGGACAAGATGATGGGATGCGGCGAATGTAATACTCATAAGGGTCCCGATGGTTCCTTCTATCATCTGCCGTCTCGGTTTCCTGTTTCTTCTCGCGCGCCGCAAGAAAACGAGATAAAGTGATCTTTGTTGAACGGATCAGCTTTGCATAACGAAACCGAGCTCAAACCCGGCTTTCAACGATCGAATACACCCTACACGACACGTCTCAACCCGATTACAGCCAGACGTACCCGGTATCCAGCTACTGGGCTACTGGGGCCTCTTACAGTCAGCGGGCGGCATCCGAGTCCGCCTTGATCTGCATGCTTTCCGCCCATTTCCGTAAGTGGTATACCCATCGTTACCCTCATACGGTCCGGGATCTAACAGCCTCTCTCATACCAGCACCGTCTCCAGCAGGCGGCCTACTATCTTGTGTATTAAACCGACCCGAGCGACCCGCTCATCTCCTTTGCACTCACAAACGTACCCTGCACACTACATGAGCCGCAATGCAGTCGGGGACCAGGTTCACACCGATCATTGACTCGAATCCGTACACGAGCTCGCATACGTAACGCTTCATCTGACACTCTCCGCCCACATTGGCTTGTTTCCATTATCCACTTTCCTCTTTCTATCATTTCAAACCCGCAACTCCGGACGTGTCTCCATAGCCCAGGCTACCGTCCCGCCCACACCCCTGACCCGGCAGGCAGATCGACGAAAGAGGTAGGGCGCCTCACTGCTATAAGCGGTCATGGCCGGCTTCATTGTGCTACTGTCTGCCGCTGTTGCTATTGCTGTTCCCGACTTTATCATCGCCCGAGACGTAAGAGCAACAGTCAAGGCCTCGACACCGCCGGCATTACCACTCGCACAGGTGGCGGTATCGGACCCAGGGGCAACCACAAATCTCAAGCCGACCTCATCGTCGATCCCTAAGCCCTTAGTCACGCTACCTGTGGCTACGTTGGCTTACCAGAGTCCAAAAGCAGCCAAAACTAATAGTCCGAATCGTACTTTGGAGTCCGTTGCACAGCTACAACCCCCAAAAGTCATCATCGAAACCAACTACGTCGTCTACACGCAAATAAAGACTGTTGCGCCACCATATATCACCGTCACAAAAACAATACAACCACCACCTCCTCCTCCTCCTCCACCACCCCCATAAAAGCCGAAGCAAGCAGGACCTCATCCCCCTCCTGCAGTAGTTCAGAGCCAACGACCTGATGCGGCCGCTGTTGCAAATCCGACTCCCTCAAAAGCATCATCACCCATAGCCGCTTCTTCATCTTCTCCGCCGCCACCTTCGGCCCCTCAAGTACTCGCAACCCCAGCAACCGCAACATTAATCTCGTATTCCTCGGCAACGACATCACCGCCTCCTGTACTCGCACCTATTATGAATTCTCCGACCTCTGGGAGCGGTGGCTCACCAGGTATAAATACCAATCCGCAGGCTCGAATTGACCCAGCAGGAGGTCAGCCACGCGGTCCGTCGATGGGACCTCCGGACCCGATCAACGGCGCGTTCCCTGGCGGCGTGCCAAACAAAAGCGTTGATCTGCCCATCACCTTCATTTTCATGCTGCTGTTCATGCTTGGAGCGTACGTCCACATTACCATTTATAGGCGGAACGCAAAGCGAGGACACAAGTTCCTCATTTCGGATATCATTTTTGACTTCTGCATGGTTCGGACTGTAACATGCATTTTCCGGATAACGTGGTCGCTTGTGACGACGCGAGGTGTGGTCCTCATGGCGTTGCTCACCGAAAACGGCGGGTAAGTCTCTGAGATAGAAGCAGTTTTTTTTTACCTTGGAAGCAGGCCAACTAACAGCTCCTAGTGCCTCCTTGTTGTTTGCAGTCAACATCTTCTTTGCTCAGCGCTTGGTCCGCTCGATCCATCCCCAAGCGGGATGGTGCACAGCTTTCGGCCAGCTCACCCTTGTTCTCCTCATCACGGTCCCAGTATTCGTCATCTTGAACATGACTTTGACGATAGTAAGCTTCTTCAGTGTGAGAAATGTGGACCGGCTCGAGGTGACGGACGACCTGTTGAAGTTTGGAAGTTCGTGGAACACGTGGCTCGCTATCTTCCCCATCGTCGTCGTCAGTGGGTGTCTCTCGGTGCCAGGACCGAAGCCGGAGAGGTTTGGCATCGGCTCGCAGAGAGTCAAGGTGGCGCTGCTCTACTTTGGATCCGTTCTCTTGATCACGGGACAGTCCATCCGTCAGTTTGCCCTCTTCAATAAGGAGCCGCCGGGAACTACAAGTGTCGTCATCAGTAAGGCGGTGTTTTATACGACCGGGTTCGCATTTGAGCTCGTGGTTGTTGGTCTCTACGCCATAATGAGAGTCGACCTGCGTTTTCACGTCCCGAACGGCTCGAGCGGACCTGGAGACTACTCTGGCGACGAGAAGAAAGGCGACTACACCGTCGAGGAGATTGAACGGCTGATTGACGGCTTGGAGGTGCCACATCAGATCATGCGCGAGAGGAAGGGGCCGGAAGACATGGAGATGGTGTTCACTATTTTCTTCGCCACTAGGAAGGACGAGAAACCAAAGGAAACGGAGAAGTTGGGTGAAACAGAAGTTAAAGTCGAAGACGCAACGTTGCCGGAGAGGACGAAGAGAATCACCAGAAGACAGACGATCATCGACGCCATTAAGCCACCGCCGCGCACCCCCAGAAAGTCGTCCGGGTATCCGGACATCACCGCCATGTACCAAGAAGTGGGCGGAGGAGAGTTCGCGGCAAGGCAATCCGGAAAGCCTTCAATGTACTCGCAATTTGACAACTCGAAGGTCTATGACGCGAAGGACCAGCAGTATTGGCGGTCGTACGGCAAGGAGAAAGAGGCCATGAGAAGCATGGATTTGAAACGTTGAGTCGAGAAAGCAGAATGAAGCGTAGCATTGAAGCGAAACAAGCAGAATTTAATGGGAACGGACATTTCTGGGCCTTTATCCGATGAATTCCTGGACACAAATACTAAAATGTGAAAACTTTGTCTGGTGGCGGACTCTTAGGACGTGTGGTGATGATGCCGAGAGGATGTTAAGCAGCTGCGACAGATGATGCATTGCGTGCAATTTTTAGGCCCTGGCTGGGAGCACCACATGAACAATCATCGAGGTCTGATTATGAGGGCTGTTTAAGGCATGTAGCCTGCTAGGTTGTACAGCTCGACTTCGGACTCTTTCGCGTCACAACGTATCGGGTAGCCCATATCGTCAGTGATCTTTGAAACCTTTCACAAGAGGGCGGGCGCATGGCCGCGTCCGTGATAGGCCAGACCGCTTAAAGGGCCACCGGGGTTGCCAAGGCTTGAGGGGCCAGAGTTATAGAAGACGAGAGTGAGTGACTCGTTCTTTGAGGTTGTAGAGACGACATCAAAGTACCACCTCGTGCCACCTCAGCTTCCACCGATCTCGGCGTAACAGCTTCACAGTCTCACCAGTCGAACGACGTTTCGTTAACGCCAGGCTTCAGCCTTGGGCCATCAAGGTTGCCCGGTTGAGAAGTGATCTCGGCGACCGTGCTGCTGTTGATCAACTCGAAGGATATGTAAGACTGCGTGGCGACAGCACTCGCTAACTGCCCCTGTGCCCAGACGGCACAGAACATGCCGACATCTGATGTTGAGAAGTGCATCTTTGGAGTGGATAAAATGGTTCAAAGACAGATTGTGGAATTACGAGAATGTCTAGCTTGGCACGCAGAAATAGCGCCATAGAGATCTTATATTCGTAGCCATACTGGCAAGCCCTTGGAAATTCTCAGGGATAGCTACTTCCTAGCGTAGTTATCTACGGTGTTCTTATGCACCACCCTTACCCTAACTGTTGCCTTGCCTCACCTCGTCTTCCGTGGTAATACGAGAAACACGAGACATAAAGACTTGTCATTCGTTGAGACTTCAGCCCTGCTAGATTCCAATTGGGTAGGTTGCTTCCGTTTGAGAAAAGCTTCATATAGTGTAACGATAGCGATCAGCTGTCGTGTTCTGATAATTTGGATAAGCTTTATAAGAGCTGTGACACAGTCCTCCTGGCAGCTGTTACGGCCTGAAAGGTATGATGGGTCAAGCGTTTGCTGTTTTGCGAGAACAACTGCGAAATGGCCAGGCAAAAGGGGACAGAAGGGCTGCTAACTTACACGTCTAAACGATATGGAAATGACTGAGGAATGTCTACAAGATTGTAAGAGAAAATTTTCAGGAAGCAAGCAACCATGTAAGAGAACAGACTAGATACCTAACAAGGACACATCCAGACAATTTGTAATAACGTGCCACTAGTAGTTACAAAAAGGGGTTGCCGCAAACAGGTTCGTTCATCATGACTTGTGCCATCTTTGCCACTGCAGGAGAGACAAAACACAGAAGAGAAAAAAAGAGGAAAGTTGCTGAAAGACACAAGTTTGACGATGATATACATATACCTCTGAGTCGAATACTAACATGACGGAGTTAATGAAGAACTACTGGAGGAACCATTAACTGTGAACGTCTGAAGATCTGAGTTGGAGATGCTTACTCACATAACGGGGGTGCGGTTGAATAGTGGGCAGTGACCCGACGCAGACTATTGGCCAAGCTAAAGTGGTCACGTGAACGCAGATTTCCCACGCGTTTGCGACGCGTCGTCCAGGATTTCTTGGTCTGGTCGTGTAGCGCAACTACATTACGACCAATTATCGCACACTGCCTGTGACAGTCGTCTGCTATCCACCCCTCGGAACCGCCAACTACCCCGGCCGGGAACCAGAGCTAGAAAGCATCACCATGTCCGACTACGACGATGAGATGGACGTCGATGTCCCCGTGTCCAAGGACATCACCTTTTCCTCCGATGCCAAGCAGGGCAAACGCAGCGCCGCCAACCTGCCCGTCGAGGCGGAGGACAGCCTGCCATGGTGAGTGTGCTACGGCGTCTGCCACACCCCTCATTTGAACCATGGGGGTTGCTGACAGGCTCTTGTAGGGTTGAAAAGTACCGACCAGTGAGCCTCGCCGACGTGTCCGGCCACCAAGACATCCTCGCGACAATCAACAAGTTTGTCGACTCCAACCGCCTCCCCCACCTCCTCCTCTACGGCCCTCCGGGAACGGGCAAGACATCGACGATCCTAGCCCTTGCGCGGCGAATCTACGGTGCCGAGAACATGCGGCAGATGGTCCTCGAGCTCAACGCCTCGGACGACCGCGGCATCGACGTCGTGCGCGAGCAGATCAAGACGTTCGCCTCGACGAAACAAATCTTCACCCTCGGCCCCTCGGCCAAGTCGGGCGGCGGTGGCAGTATGGCGTCGTACAAGCTCATCATCCTTGACGAGGCCGACGCCATGACCAACACGGCGCAGATGGCCTTGCGCCGGATCATGGAGAAGTACACTGTCAACACGCGGTTTTGCATCATCGCAAACTACTCGCATAAGCTCTCGCCTGCCCTGCTGTCTAGATGCACGCGCTTCCGTTTCAGCCCGCTGAAAGAGCGGGACATCAGGGTGCTGGTGGACAAAGTCGTTGAGGAGGAGCACGTCAAGATTCTGCCCGAGGCGACCGACGCGCTTGTGAAGCTCAGCAAGGGCGACATGAGAAGGGCTCTCAACGTGCTCCAGGCATGTCATGCGTCGAGTGAGTGGTCCGCGTTTTGAAATCGCATGCCAGTCTTGCTAATCCCGCGTCCCAGGTACACCCCTCCAACCAAAGGGCGCGCCCAAGACCGCCGAAAGCGACATTGTGAGGGAAATGATCTCGACCGAGACGATATACAACTGCATCGCGGCCCCGCAGCCCGATGCTGTCCAGGAGATTCTGGACGTCCTCCTCAGCACAACGGACGTGACGTCCTGCCTGACGACAATCAACACGTTGAAGGTGGCGCGGGGTTTGGCGCTGGCGGACATTATCACGGCGCTCGCCGAGCAGCTTGCCACATTGGAGGTCAAGCCGGAGGTCATGATTCAGTGGCTGGACGGGCTCGCTGACATTGAGCACCGGGTGGCGGGCGGCGGCAACGAAGCCGTGCAGACAGGGGCCGTCGTGGGCGTCATTCGGAGCGGGGCGGAGTTGATGAGCAAATAGACCGGGTCACTGGGGTAAAGGGAATGGCGTGGGCAGAAGAAAACATACATAATTCACGAAGTTATGATCATCCATCCTTGTCCGCCGGACCAGTTCTTCAGGGAGGAATGCCGAGCAGGCGTCATCCATACCGCATTTTGGAAGTAGACCGGCCCTCCGCTTGATGCGAGGTAGGTAGAATGCCTGCTTCTCACTTACTTGGGAGACTTGCGACAACACAACAGCACCTCCACCGTCAGCCCTTTTGAGCAAGAATGAGTTGTCGCAGTTCACCGGTCGTGGTCCACAACGCCTGACCACTAGTGGGGACATCGCCTGCTACTTCTGCTATCCGAGAGGTTCCCCAAATCTGGCCGCAAAATGTGCCGTGAGCATGAGTCAAGAATGTGACGGAAACTCCGTAGCCAGCACCTGAAACCTTTGGAGGTCCGACCTTGACGCAGATCAAATCGCCAAAAGTCAAATTAAGCACGAAGAGTGTATTACAAGCAAACCCCAATGACTGAAACTAAACTCGATGAATCGAGTATTGTATATACAGCGGCAAAAAAAAGACAAGAAAAGGATTCTAAGTCAAAGGGACCTGTCTATCGCGTAAACGCACTGGAAGCCGGTGTCTCAGTCCCACCAGCCAAGCAAACGATTTCCAGATCAGGGCCGAGAACGTCTTTCCAATGTAAACGCCAGCCTCCAAACATCTTGCTTCACCTGTTTCGTAACATGGTACATACATAAGCACAAAGAGGAAAAAGTATATACAGATGTTTGTGGTTCGATACATGCCGGTCCGGTATAATGCCCGGCGATCTCGCCTTTTTGATGGGAGAATTCGGGATGTTTTCCGATTTCCAAAGCCAATGAAAATCCAACGCGAAGGCCAAGCAAGCCCCCCCCCCCCCTCACCCATCTATGTGTCCAATACTCTCAAGTCCAAGCCCTTGGCGGACCAAGACATGGGATGCAGCCCTACGTGTAACATGTGTCATGGGTCACGTCTCAAGCGTTGGATGGCAGTCGTTCCTGCAGCAGCCCTCTCGGCGGTAGCGCTCTTCGTTCCATGTCGATGTCTCTCACGTTGGCTCGCTCGTTCGTTCAAAAATGTCACCTTGTGATGATGTCGAAGAGTCACGCGAGCTCTTCAAACATCCGGCCACTTAACGGGGCCGCACTCGCCCTGCTTCTCGATCCAGGCGTTGATTTTTTTGACGGCCCATCCCGATATGACGCGCTTCTCATCGTTGGATGGGCGCTTGACAGGATGACCGAGTTTCCACGACCAAGCGAAGCTACACAGGCCGTCCTTGTACTGGAATGAGAAGCAGCCGCTGTCAGCCTCGCAAGCCGTGCGACATTGGCCGAAGGAGAGGTGGGCGACCTTCTCCTCGGCGGTGAGGTCTTCTGTCTTGGCGCGGCCAAGTTGCCAGTCCTCGTGCTTATTGGCAGATTCGTCTAGATAGAATCTGTCGTCGGCAAGGTTGTCCCAGTCGGCGCGTTCGGGTTGCATGCGCGGCTTGAAGAACTCGTTGTAGATGTCCTTGATGCGCATGACGGGAGGCGGCTGTGGCAGATTCGGGTCGGCGTAGCGCTTGTGCTCGTATTCCCAGAATGTGGAGATCTCTTCAGCATTCATGTGATGCATCGTGACGATGGGATGACACCAGTGCGTTGGGCCGTAAGGGAGGGTAAAGGGTTTCTCGCCGTTGATTGTCGGCCACTGCGGAATGTTTAGTGACAATGTCATTAGACGGACCAGAGGAAATAGATGAACACAAAGGGAAAAGGAGAACAAAACAACGAGTGAGAAGTCGCCCACTTACCACATTGTGAACGTTTACGTCAGCGTTGTCCTTCATGGCCAGCGCAAAGATATAATCTCCGCAGCACTCCTTGCTCGCGCGGACGTCCCACTGGTTGCCGACGTTCTGGTGATTGGCAATCATGTCATGCATAGCGGCCTGCGAGACGATGTAGCCACTGCCACCGTGGCCGAAGACGAAATTGCGGATCATGGTGACACTGCCGAGGTAGTGCTTGTTCTTGGGGTTAAGGTTCTTGAGCCACTGGACGAGGCTAGGCCAGAGTACGTAGGTATCGGCATCAATGTAGATGTACCAGTCATAGTTGGGACGCATGCGGTATGTCTTCTCGGCGATGTGGACGTTCTTGTACTTGTCGAGATTCCAGCCCTCATCCTTGCTCTCGGCCAGCTTGTTGCAGCTCTGCTGATCGGCCTGGCAGGCCTTTTGGCGAAGGTAGAGGTCAAAGTCCTTGTTTCCTTCCATGGCCTCGGGAAGGACGGCGTCGAGGCTGTCGCGGATGTGGTAGTTTGCGATGGTCTGGTCGAGGTCGGAGAAGATGAAGTACTCGGGCAGGCACTTGAGCATAGTCATGAGCTGGGTGGGCACCTTGTCGAAGGATTCGGTGGCGCCCGTCTTCATGATGACGAGGATGTTGCTCGTGTCGGGGAAGGTGTCGCAGACGGGGTCGTGGGGACGATAGGGGATGTCTTGGTTCGACACGTTGTGCTGGGCGAGGCCATCATCTTGGTGGCTTGTCGGCGGCGGCGGATGAGGGCGCCCGCTGCCAGCAGGGCCGGCGCTGGGGGAGCTCCCCGGAGGAGGGGGCGGGCCGTGGGCTTTGAAAGGGTGGTAGTTGGGGCCCTCGATGGCCCAGTCACCGCCGAGTCTCCTCGAGGAGATGAGGAAGATGACGGCAGTAACGGAGACGAGGGTGAGAACAGTAAGGGCGCGGCGGGATAACATGTTGGCGGCAGCTAAAGGATTTAAACAAACGGCATACCGTCTTTGCTTCAATCCCATGATAGCATGCGCCGTGTGTAATGAGAAGAGGGTACCAGACGCAGCGGCGGACTCGAGCGGGTGGGAAGGATAACGTCGTCAGTCAGTCGATCAATCGGTTAGGGTTTGTCGTTGGGCGAGAAAGATACGAGGTGTGGGTGATGAACGACTTGTAGCGATAGCTTGGGCTGCGTATCGTCGTCGTCGTCGTCGTTTTCGTCGTTGTTGTTGTCGTCGTCGTCGAAGTCGTCGCAATTTGCATAGTGGCGAGAAGAAAGAAAGAGATGGTTTGAGAAGAAATGATTCAAGTGGAAAAGAACAGAATAGCCCAAAGAAGCCCAAAGGAGCGGATGACGAAGAGCAGAGCGTGAATGAGTGAAAGGGGGTGCCCTGGGTAAGGAATTCTAAGCCACGGTCCAAAAGTCAAAAAAAAAAAAAAAAAAAAAGGG